>OX352772.1:228406050-228656050 GCA_947095535.1 Poecilobothrus nobilitatus
ATACGACTATTGTAGAGCCTGCAAGGATGAAGAAGAGTAGGAAACTACTCTCCATCTCCTATGCACATGTCGGCAAGAAGGAATACCCATTTGGGGCAATATCTCTTCGACTGCCTTAGCGAGCTGGATTTAGATTATGGATTATGGATTTTTAACGGTGAAATTGATATATGTATAATATTCCAGGTTATTCTATTGATCCAAATTGTAATAATACCTATGCATCTGGTGATATTGCTATTTATGTAAAAAATAATTTTAATTGTAAATTTCTGTGTTGTAATATGATAAGTGCTATAATGATGTAATATGATAAGTGCTATTCATGTTATAAATGGACATGAATTTGTTTTTATCTGCATATATAGGTTTAATAATAATGATTCTGACTCTAAAGAACTGTTTAAGGAAGAACTAAATTCTCTGTTATTAAGTGTGAAATCGAAAAACGTAATACTGTTGGGTGATATCAATTTAAATATTTTACTTAAATCAAATTTCATTGATAATTATATTTTCATGTTGTCTTCTCATGGTCTAGAATCTTGTATAAATAAACCAAACAGAATAACTAATGATGGCGGCCCATGCATTGATCATATTTATTCGTTTGGATCTATCTTGTAATTCTAATGTAAGTAGCTCCGTGGCTCATTTCCAGTTGTCTTGTCATTGCATGACTTGCCAGTTGTCTTGTCATTGCATGACTTGAAAATCTGGCGTGCTTCAATATTATGAAACTGATTTTATTAAACTGAATAATTATCTTAGAGCAGAATCATGGTATGAAGTTTATTATGAAATTGAACTTCGAAAGCATTTGATAAGTTTATTGAAATTTTGAATCAACATTTAAATTCTTGTAATAACATTAACAATAATAATATAAATAATATAATAACAAAAAACTTAAACCTTGGATTAATTCTCATTTGTTAAATAAGATTAACTTAAAAAATAAAATGTACAAAAAAGTTAAGAAGTACCCAAATAATAGTAACCTTAGAAATCGATATAAAAAAATGTGTAAAAAACTTTCGTTTCAGGTTAATAATTACAAAACTAAATATTATAAATCAAAACTGCGCCTGGCTAGGGGTAGTGGCAAGAAAGAATGGGGCATTGTGAACAATTTACTTAATAAATCTAGAAATTGTAAACAAAAAATTAATAGTCTATGTTTAAATGATGAAATAGTTTTTGTGTCTGGAGTTTAAGGCAAATGCTTTTAACGATTTTTTTTCAAGTATAGGTAAAAAAGTAGTTAACGATAATTGTAAAATAAATAATTATTGTAAATGTTTGGCATCGGATTACGTTCATAATATATTTGTGTTTAATTTATTTACTTCTCTGGAAGTACATCATACTATTTTTTCACTTAAGAATAGTAACTCTTCCACTTGTAATTCCTTTTCAGCTTCTTTTTTGAAGAAAATTTCTTTTAATATAGCGGATTTCCCTTGCCACATTTTTGATAAAAGTGTTTTGCTTGGTGTATTTCCAGATAGCTTCAAAAAAGCTGAAATTATCCCATTATTTAAAAAAAGGGGATAAACAAGAATTAAATAACTATAGACCTATTTCAATTTTATCTACTTTTTCAAAGATTTTTGAAAAATTAGTAAAATTAAGGATTCTAAGTTTTCTGAACAAACATGACTTTTTTTCTAATTCTCAATTTGGTTTTAGATCGAATCTATCTACAGAAAATGCTCTGTTAACATTTTGTAATGCTATACACAATGGAATTAATAATAGGAAAAAAACAGCGGCCCTGTTTGTTGATATATGTAAGGCGTTCGATACAGTTGATCATAAAATTCTATTACATAAATTATATAAAACTGGTTTCAGAGGACATATGCATAAATGGTTTTCATTCTATCTTTCAGATAGAAAACAAAGAACAAAATTGGAAGGTGTCTATTGTAATTTTTCAACAATTTTCCTTGGCGTTCCACAGGTCTCCGTTTTGGGTCCTATTCTCTTTTTGATATTTATATATATTTATATTTAGCTCTGTTTTTACTTTTAAAATTTAAAGGTAATTTAATAGCTTTCTCAGATGATATGGCTTGCACCTTTCATAGTAATACTTATTTTGACTTGATTAGTCACGATTTAGCATTGTTAAGACTTTGGTTTGCTTCTCATAAAATGTTATTGAGTGGAAAAACGAAATTAATGATTTTTAGTATAAAAGGATATGGGGGTGAATTTGGTAATCTTGTTTATCATGGTGCTGATTGCAATAGAGGTTATACTTCTTCAGATATATGTACTTATGCTAATACTATTGAAACATTTAAATATGATGCTATTTGCTCTAAAAATTGCTTTCACATTGATATTGTTACAAATTTTAAATATCTTGGATTATTGGTTGATAATAAGGTAAATAGGTTTGACCACACCTTGCTTTTAAAAACCTTCTTATTGACGTCTATCAGAATTATGTACTGATAGACGTCAATAAGAATTATTATTATTATTTATTCATTTATTAGGCAAAAATTTATATAACCCATTACAAATTTTTATTATACCCTACACATTAAGTATAGGGTATATTAACTTTGGTATGGTGTTTGTAACCACCAAAAGGAAGCGAGTTAGGTATAGACATATTCCGAATCAGGATCACCGCCGGAGTCGATTCAGCGATGTCCGTCCGTCCGCCCGTACGCACGATAACTCAAAAAATAATGATGCTATCTTGATGAAATTTATACTGTAGGTTAACAATGACTAAGGTAAGGCGGGGATTGTAAATGGGCGAAATCGGACAATGCGTTCGAGTACCTCCCATACAACTTCCAAAACCTAATACGCATATTTTCGAAATTAATAAAGATAGAAACTTAAAATTTTGTACGAGGGTGTGTTTTTCTGAATCCCTGATATCCCCAAAATTTGAGATGAAGTGGAGTGGTTGTTCGGATACCTTCAATACAACTCCCAAAACCGAACATGCATATCTTCGAAATTGATAAAGATAGGAACTTCAAATTTGATAGGAGGGTGCTGTTTCCTAAATCCCTGATTTGTCTAAAATTTGAGAGGAATTGGAGTGGTCGTTCGGGTACCTCCCATACAACTCCCAAAACCGAACAAGCATATCTTCGAAATTAATAAAGGCAGAAACTTCAAATTTGGTACTAGGGTGTTGTTTCCTGAATCCCTGATTTGTCCAAAATTTGAGATGAATTGGTGGAGCCGTTCGGGTACCTCCCATACAACTCCCAAAACCAAACATGCATATCTTCGAAATTAATAAAGATAGCAACTTCAAATTTGGTGCAAGGGTGCTGTTTCCTAAATCCCTGATTTGCCTAAAATTTGAGATGAATTGGAGTGGTCGTTCGGGTACCTGCCATACAACTCCCAAAACCGAACCATCATATCTTCGAAATTAATAAAGACAGAAACTTCAAATTTGGTACAAGGGTGTTGTTTCCTGAATCCCTGATTTGTCCAAAATTTAAGATGAATTAGAATGGTTGTTCGGGTATCTGCCACACAACTCCTAAGACCAAGCAAGCATATCTTCGAAATTAATAAATATATAAACTTGAAATTTGATATAAGAATGTTCTACCCTGTTGATGTCTCTAAAATTTGAGATGAATTGGGGTGGTGGTCCGCGTGCCTTCACACACTTCCCAAGACCTAACAATCATATTTTCGAATTTAATAAAGATAGAAACCTGAAATTTTGTACAAAGGTTGTAACAGCATTTATTTTTTTTTAGCTTGTATTAAATACCTAACTAAAATAACTTATGGATTTTTAATTTAATTTGAATGTTTTAGGTGTAGGGTATAAATAAGTCGGTTGCATCGACTTACTATTATTTTTAATTGTTTTCTAATGAGTTTTGTCATAATTTTAGTTTGAAATTAGCTGATAAAACTCAAGCTGTATTGACAACAGAAACGCATGTCAAGACAATTTTGGATAGTCTAATAAGTTTTATATAAAAGCAATTTGTGCCATCATATTTAATATCACACTATAAATAGAATCAGTATACAGGTATAGATAATAGCAAATTAAGGCTAATTTTAATGGAAAAAATTTAATCCGATTTCGGATATTTAGAAAGAGTAAACTATAGTTAATAGGAAAGAGGGAGAAAAATAATGAATTCAAATGTCATGTATTTGCTATAATTATCACCGATATTTTTAACACATAGGTAAAAAATGTGTATACTACACAAAAAAAAATGCGCACACTACTATACATTTTTATGGATACATGACATTTAAAGTTTGACAAACAAAATAAGTTTGAAAGGACAAGATTTTGAACGTTAGTTAAAAGTTAAATAAAAATACAGTGTAAAATTAGTTATATATAGAATTGATTAATTATATATAGTGATTTGTTATCTGATTAATAAAATAAAAATGAGTTTTAATGAAGCTAAGCAAAATATTTTAATTAATCCTTCTGAAGTTTTATTTTTTTAAAAGTACGAATCAGAATATCCCGCCATGGTGGTGGAGGAAATTATATTTCCGAAGTTGGCAAATTTCGCAACCAATAACGAAAATGAAATAATTACTAAATGTAGTTTTGCTGAAAATAGTAAGTATTGTATTATGAGCAAGTGGAGATGGAGCAGATAAAATTAAAACAAGTATGCCTGGAGAAAATGAAGGAACAAAAATTAAAAGTTCAACAGCCATATTTATGTAAAGCTTGGCAAAGTATATCGAAAAATATCCTTTTAGAGCTCAACTACAAATAAAACAAAAGTTTCTACGAATAATGGAGGCGGTCGCTCTGGAATATGATGCTGAATAGTGATTGTCATTCAACATCATGCATAGTTCTAAACAAGTATTATTATTGTTTTTTTTTATCTTTTCAGATCTTTCAATTGGTAAGTTTCAATTGCTTTTTATCCAAATTAATATACTTATCTAATATATTTTATACTAGGGGCCACTGTTAATGTGTAGTCAAATTCTATGTTGAATCATAAAGTAACTATATACTTATATGGTTACTTTATGGTTGAATACCAATTCAGATAATAGGCAGTTGCAGTTTAGAAAAATAGAATTTATGGAAAAAGTACAATCCGTAAAAATTCAGAAAGCAAAACCAAATTCGTCAAAACACTAACTGAAATTATTTTTAAAATAACGCCAAAACAGAATTAAATTGTATAAAGAGTCTGTAGTTGGTGTACATTTACATTATATTATATTGTATATTTACGTTATTTGGTATTGTGAGTGAGGACTATTATGTCTATTTATTTATCGAGTTCGAAAAAAATGTTTTAAAGGTACGTGGGGAAAACAGAATAGGTATCCGTAAAACATTCGTAAAATGCACAAAGTTTGGAGCAAAATAAAGTGAATTTTTTTTAATGAGCAACACATTGTCTGTAACAATTTTGCCATTGTACGTTTTACCTTACCCTAATGTAAAAAATTTAAAATCTAAAAAGACCCTATATTTGGCGTACAATCCTTGATTAAGATTGTACTTGTAACATGGTACAGAGGGTGAGAAAACCATACAAATATTACCACAATTGTTCAAATGGTAACCCTGCATAAAATTGACATACAAAATATTTAAAAATAAAAAATTATTCATATTTAATTTTGGTTGTAAGAACTGCTGTATACTCAAATTTAAGTATATGAGAAGAAATTGAATTCAAAAAAGAATACAATTAGAAAAGTTTTCTAATCGCTTCAAATAATATACAAACATGCATACATAAATGCAACAATTTAATAGAAAAGTACAAAACCATAACAATATGTGCATATATATTTGAATTTTAAAGAGAATCGCCCACTGGTAATAATAAGTACATACTTAGATACATATTGATTATTAATATCAGATCAATATCATTCATCATTATTTAAAATTTCAATAAATATTGTGATAAATGACGATTTTTATCAATTTTAAATTTTTTTCTTTATACATGCATAAGTTAAAGTACATTGCATGCATATATATAGCTAAAGAATACTTGAGCCGTTGAGGTCGAGTCGAGTCGAGACTCGTGACTCGAGAGGAAAAAAAGAATACACAATTTTAAAGAGAGTAAGTGAGAATAAGTCTCTTATAATTTTGTTTTTTTGTTTTGTTATTCTGTTCTGTTGTGTACGTTTTGTTACTACTACCGAGTACTATCGTAGGTACCATATGTAAATATGAAATGTGTTGTTTATGTTTGTTATTACTTATTATTAATATTATGTATACGGTTTTATAGTAGAAAAATCGTAAAAAATATGTAGTTACTGATGTTCAAAGCTTGAAACGGAATTCATAATACGTAGTGTGTGACTGAAAACTACTAAATTATAATTATAGATATTTATAAAAAAATTATTTTACTATATTTATGCTTTTAATCTAATATATTTTTCTAATTCTTCTTTTTATCTCTTTTTCATTTTCTCTATTTTTTATTTTATCTATTTATACATATTCTACATATTGTAACATATTCTATTTTGTTGTATATTTAGAAATATATTTATATTCTATTTAAAAATAAAATAAAATTTTATTTAAAATTCTATGAGTTGTCAATTATTGTTTGTTGGTTGTTGATTGTTGTAAATATTCTATTTAGGCTATTTAAATTTCTATTATTTTTAAAATAAAACATTACTAGTATTCGCCCGCCCCTCGAAATTCGAGGTGTTTTAATTAGCAATTACAATACAATATATACAGTATAGTTTCTTTATGATTTTATTTAAAATGTAAAAATACAATTTCCAATAATTAAAGCCTTTATGAATTTAAAATTTCTTTGTAAATGATATTTTTTGTAAAAACACGATTATTATTATCTTTTAGAAGTTGCCCTTGATTTATTGAGTATTGGAAACTCAATATATACCTATTATATATGTATATATTATAAGAAGCCTAAGATGGTAAATCATTGAGTAAAAGGGTTTTAAATATCTATTAATACAGATTAAATATTATGATGATATTATATATTATGATATGTAAGAATTTATTTCGTTTAAAATATAAAAAAAAAAAAAAAAAAAAACAGAACTGAATCGAACTTGCAAAATCAAAAAGCAACTATTAATAACCCCACACTCTACCGCTGTACTAAACACTAAACTGAAATTTTAATCTTTATATTCAGTTATATTGTGAAATTCCTACTCCTACCATACAACCAATATTTTAAAAATTTTAATCGAAAAGAAAAATAAAACAAAAATTTAACGGAATCAAAGAGCGTCTTTTTTGAAAATGCATAATATAGGTATAGATTATACATACTATATGATACATATGTATATACTTTACATGGGATTTTTATAAAAATGGAAAATTATTAATGAAAATCAGAAAATTTTGGAAAAATATTAATTTTGTAAGATGGCTATACTGAATATTTATCATTTAAAAAGAAAAAAATGAAAGTTGGTTGGTAAATCATTGAGTAAAATGGTTTTAAATGTCTGTCATTTACAGATTAAATATTATGATATGTAAGAATTTATTTCGTATAAAATATTAGAAATAAAAAAAAAAAAATAGAATAGAATCGAACTTGTAAACTAAAGACTTCTAAAGTTTAAGAAGCGGCCACTCTACCACTGCACCAAACTCCCCACTGAAGTTTTGACGTTTATATTCAATTATATTGTGAAATTTCTATTTCCCACCATGCAAACTATATTTTAAAATTTTTTTTATGTTTTTAGAAAAAAAACAAAAAGCAAAAACAACAAAACAAAATTTAAAATTCAACGGAATAAAAGAGCGTCGTTTTTGAATATGTATATTATAGGTATAGATTATACATATTATACGATACATATGTATATACTTTACATGGGTTTTTTTATAAAAATGGAAAATTAGTAATGAAAATCAGAAAATTTTGGAAAAATATTAATTTTGTAAGATGGCTATACTGAATATTTATCATTTAAAAATAAATGAAAGTTGGTTGGTAAATCGTTGAGTAAAAGGGTTTTAAATGTCTGTCATTTACAGATTAAATATTATGATATGTAAGTATTTATTTCGTATAAAATATTAGAAATAAAACAAAATAAAAAAAACTAGAATAGAATCGAACTTGCAAACTAAAGACTTCTAAAGTTTAAGAAGCGGCCACTCTACCACTGCACCAAACTCCCCACAGAAGTTTTGACGTTTATATTCAATTATATTGTGAAATTTCTATTTCCCACCATGTAAACTATAATTTTAAATTTTTTTTATGTTTTTAGAAAAAAAACAAAAAGCAAAAACAACAAAACAAAATTTAAAATTCAACGGAATAAAAGAGCGTCGTTTTTGAATATGTATATTATAGGTATAGATTATACATATTATATGATACATATGTATATACTTTACATGGGTTTTTTATAAAAATGGAAAATTATTAATGAAAATCAGAAAATTTTGGAAAAATATTAATTTTGTAAGATGGCTATACTGAATATTTATCATTTAAAAATAAATGAAAGTTGGTTGGTAAATCGTTGAGTAAAAGGGTTTTAAATGTCTGTCATTTACAGATTAAATATTATGATATGTAAGAATTTATTTCGTATAAAATATTAGAAATAAAAAAATAAAAAAAAAAATAGAATAGAATCGAACTTGCAAACTAAAGACTTCTAAAGTTTAAGAAGCGGCCACTCTACCACTGCACCAAACTCCCCACTGAAGTTTTGACGTTTATATTCAATTATATTGTGAAATTTCTATTTCCCACCATGCAAACTATATTTTAAAATTTTTTTTATGTTTTTAGAAAAAAAAACAAAAAGCAAAAACAACAAAACAAAATTTAAAATTCAACGGAATAAAAGAGCGTCGTTTTTGAATATGTATATTATAGGTATAGATCAGCGTTTCCCAAAGTGGGTTCCGCGGAACCCTGGAGTTCCGTGGACTGATAGCAGGGGTTCCGCGAACTTTTTGTAAATAAATAATTTATAAAAAAAAAGATTTATAAATAAAGATTAGTAAATAATTCTCGATTTTATACGATCCAATTTAAAATTCGTTTTCAATTCCATTGATATTGCCTTCAAAAATGCATTTCCTTTTCCATTCTATTTCATATGTGCCAATTCCATTTCATTCACTATATAAAAACTAGATCTGGCAACATTTGCATTGCGCGAACAATCTTTTTATTGCGGTTATAGATTTTAAAATCAATAAAACAAAAAAGGGAACCCACAGTTTTTTTATTTATATTGTTTTCAAATACGCATTAAAAATACGAATTTAAAATTTGTTTTAATAATATTTGATAAAAAGGTAAGTTATTTTTTCAATTTTTGAAAATAATCGTATGAGTATTTTTTTTATTATCGATAAATTTTGTGAATAGTTAACCCAAATTCTTGTGGTGATGGAACGTTGGTGAAAACAAGGGAATTTAAAAAATAAAAACACTTCAATAAGTGCACCTGCTGCTGAGAACAATACTGCTGAAGATATTTCTGAAGAACCGCAGCCTAGCACTTCTAAAAAAAGTGATCATTCTCAATTACAAAGACCAACAAATGAGTCAATCTTGTGTATAAAAAAACGAAAACATGACATTAGTTATTTGTCGTATGGATTTACAGGTATAGGAAATAAAGACACACCTAAAGCGCAGTGTGTTATTTGCAATAAAATATTGTCGAACGCTTCTCTTGCACCAACTAAACTTAAAAGACATCTGGTAACAAATCATCCCGACCACAAAGATAAACCATTAGATTTTTTTAAACGAAAACTTGAGGAATTGGAAAAAACAAAGTTATCCATGCAGAAAATTGTAAAAACAAACAATGAAAAAGCAAATGAAGCTTCGTACAAAGTAAGCTACCGTATAGCCCTCGCTGGTAAACCACACACCATAGCAGAAACACTTATTATGCCCTGTGTGAAAGATATTGTATTGTGTATGTTTGAAGATGAAAAATCTGTAGAAAAGATTGATATGGTGCCATTATCAAACAATACAGTTGCCCGACGTATTCAAGATCTTGCAGATGATATTGAAAAAGAGCTTATTTCTCGTTTGCATTTGTGTGACGCTTATTCGCTACAACTCGATGAATCAACTGACGTAGCAGGGCTCGCCGTTTTGCTTGTTTTTGTACGTTATAATTTTGGCAAGTCAATAGAAGAAGATTTACTTTTATGCAATTTTTTAGAAACAAATACAACTGGCGAAGAAATTTTCAGCAGCATTAACAATTTTATGAAAAAACATGATATTAATTGGCATAAATGTATTGATGTTTGTAGTGATGGAGCAAAATCAATGGTTGGAAAAACTGCGGGCGTTATATCAAGAATTAAAAATATTGTACCAAATTGTAGCAGCAGTCATTGTGTCCTTCATAGGCACGCTCTTGTATGTAAGAAAATTTCTATTGACATGAAAACTGTTTTGGATGAAGCTGTTCAAATTGTTAATTTTATTAAAGCGCGACCACTGCAGTCGAGGCTCTTCAAAATTATTTGTGAAGAAATGGGAAGTCAACACACCGTTCTTCTTTTACATGCAGAAGTAAGGTGGTTGTCGCGAGGCAAAGTTTTATCCCGAGTTTTTGAACTACGGCGAGAGCTTGCTATGTTTTTATCAGAACAAAAACATGAACGGTTTGCTGTATTGACAAACTCATGCTGGCTGATGCGACTTGCATATATCACTGATATTTTTTCAAAGCTAAATGAAGTGAGCCTTTCTCTACAAGGAAAAAGTGTAACAGTATTTAGCGTTAAACATAAAATATCGGCATTGTCACAAAAATTAAAGTTTTGGATCAATTGTGTTGAAACTAACAATGTGAGTTGCTTTTCAACACTTTTTGATTTTTTAATGGAAAATGATTGCCTTCTGGATGAAGATATAAGTCTTGATATTGTGCAACATTTACGTGGATTATATGATAATCTTCAAAAATATTTTCCTGCATCCAATAATGAATTCATGTGGGTTGAAAATCCCTTTATCATTAACGAAAAACCTGATTGTTTATCAATCTCGGAATATGAAAACTTGATTGAAATAAAATCCGACGAACAATTAAAATACATTTTCAACACTGTCCACCTGGCAACATTTTGGGGAAATCTAATTTCGGAATATAAAGTTTTGGCTGAACGTGCAATACGGGTGCTTTTACCATTTTCTACTACGTATTTGTGCGAAACTGGATTTTCTTATAAACGAAATATCGTAATAGATTGAATTGCTCGGCAGATATGCGTATCCAATTATCAACAATAAAACCAGATATAACAAGGATTTGCAAGGAAAAAAAACAACAACACTGTTCACACTAATAACATTCATAAGTTTAATTTTTTTTTATATTATTAATCAACAATCAAATGAATTTATTTTATTTTTTGTATTATTGTTTTGTTATTATTTTTAATAAATACAATAACTTTCTGTAATACTACAGCTCTTATTAATATTCCCGATATTAAAATTCTAAGAATTTTGTAAATAGGGTTCCGTCAAAAATTTGAAATCAAAAAGGGTGCCGCGGTGAAAAAACTTTGGGAAACGCTGGTATAGATTATACATATTATATGATACATATGTATATACTTTACATGGGTTTTTTATAAAAATGGAAAATTATTAATGAAAATCAGAAAATTTTGGAAAAATATTAATTTTGTAAGATGGCTATACTGAATATTTATCATTTAAAAAGAAAAAAATGAAAGTTGGTTGGTAAATCATTGAGTAAAATGGTTTTAAATGTCTGTCATTTACAGATTAAATATTATGATTTTTATTGATAAAAGCATTTAATTTTTCAGAATAAATTTTCAAAACAAAAATTTAAAAAAAACTAAAAAAATTTAACAGCATTTGAGAAAATTATAAAATATTTGTTTCTGCAGCGGACGTTTTTTTTTTTTTTCTTTATTATATGAAGTATGAAAATCTTATACAAAATTCAAGTCAAATTAATTTTAATTTTTATACAATTTTAATTAATAAAAAAAACAGAATATATCATGCATTTGGTGTATAATTTTGTAGCATATGCTGTCTGGTCTTATAGATTATTAAAAATTTTTTTTTTTTGACAAATTAACCGCATAATACTATTTAGATATATTATTTTTTTTATTCTAAATAAGGTATAATTCTATTACAAACCATTACACATTGATCCAATAAAAAAAAAAAACCATATAATAAACAAAAATTATAAAAATAAAAATATAAACCAAAACGAAGGAAAAATAAAAACAAAGAAACAAGAGCCAAAAGAACAGAAAAGAAATGAAAAGAGAAAAAATAAATGAAATAAAATAATAAGAGATAATAATCATGTGCCCAATGCCCATTATATATTATCAGCAGTTTCAAAAACAAAATAATTTTTGTTTTAAAGAGACTAAGGCTTAATTATGATTTTAAATTACTTGGCAATTCATTAAAAAATTTTAGGCAAACGTACAAACAATTTAATTTTTGTTTTTCAGTTCTGAAGAGTGTAAGGTAAAAATTTAATTTATTTCTCGTGTTATACATGTGTATGTCTATGTTCCTATTAAGCATGAAATTGTGTTTAATTAGATTATTTATAATTTTGAAAGCTAGAAAATATATTTCTCTTTTGCAGATGAAATCAAAGCTTGGATATTGTGCGGAGTATAACTGAATGGTCGGGTGTAGTATCGGGTAATTGTGAATTACTTTTATGGCTTTTTTATGTAGAATGTCGGGGCTTTCAGATGGGTTTTTGCGGCTCCACTCCAAATGGGATTTAAATAAATTATATTAGAATTAATATAAGAAGTAATAATAATAAATAATGCCTTATTGTCTAAAAATTTTTTTAATCTATTTAAAATAAAAATATAGGGAGAGATTTTTTTGCAAATGAAATTGATATGATCAATCCACTTAAAAGTACTATCAATCATTAGGTCTAAATAATTAAAGTTCTTTACACTTTGTATTATGTGATTGTTGTATAAGAAAGTATTGTCAACAAGGGTTTTATTTTCAAACAATAATATCTTTGTTTTTTTTTTAAGTTTATAGCTAACCGATTTTTTTTTTCCCATTACCCAACCGTCTCTAGGTCATTCAAAATTGCTAATTTCAATTCAGGCTCACTATTTTCCGAGTATTTAATTCCAGCATCATCTGCATACAATTGTAAAGTGCCTTTAAGATTAAGTCGTGTCAAATCATTAATGTATATATTAAATAAATCAGGTCTCAAAATGGACCCCTGAGGCACTCCTTTACGGCTTAGTTTAGTGTCGCTGAGGGTATTCCTTAGTTTCACCCTTTGAGACCGACCAACTAAATAGCTTTTGAAAAAATTAATTGACTGCTGAGAAAACCCCATGTTTTGTAATTTAAGAAGCAGGATATCATAATCAACGCAGTCAAACGCTTTCTGGAAATCGATAAATGTACATGCGGTATATTTTCCCTCGTCCATGCTCCTAGATATAAAATCAGTAAGAGCAAGGCATGCCGCAGTGGTGTTCGAATTTTTCTCAAATCGAATTGTCCTAAATATAAAATACCATTTTGTATAAGAAAAGAAGTCAACCTGTTTTTTATAACTTTTTCAAATATTTTAGAGAAAGTGCTCAAAACGAATATTGGTCTGTAGTTGGTTGGGTCACACTAGTTATCTTTTTTGTAAATCGGTGTAATTACAGCTGTTTTCAAAGATTCTGGAAAGGTAAATGTTTCAAAAGATATATTAATAAATTTAACTAAAATTGGAATTAGTTGGCTGGAGAATTTTTTTACAAATTTGGAGGAGATTTTGTCATAACCGGTTGCTGAATTTAGTTTAAGCGATGATATCACATCTTCCACCTCTTCAGGTGTTGTAGAACTGAGTACGAAAGGATGACGGATGCTATAAGTAAATTTATTGAAATAGCTTAAATCCACAATATCATTTGAGATGCCTAAATTGTTTGTTACATTAGCAAAATATCGTTCATGCATTCGGAAATACCCTTCTCGTCAGAGATAACTTTGTTATTGTGCTCCAAGATTTTGATTTTGTTTTCTGCATTAACGAAGTTTGTATTAAGCATAACTTTTTTATATAACTCCCATAATTTTTTTACCGTCACTTGGATTTTTGGCTATTTCTTCACTGCAGTACTTTACTTTAGCATTTAATATTAAGGATTTGACTTTGTTCCTGTAGGAGGTATATAAATGGGAGATATGAGCATCTTCGGGATATTTCCTTTTATACTTCATAAAGGAGTCCCTGATTTTCATCATCTTGAGAATTTCATCATCCATCCAAACACTTTTTTTGGGTTTATCATTAGCTACTTTACTAGTTGTATGTTTATTAATTAGTGCTGTAAGATTCTTTACAAAGGTGTCAAAGGTATAAAAAGAATCAATATTTTGCCAGCACGAGTCATTAGACAACCTGCCATAATTCAGAACTGTAATAAAGTTTTTCGAATTTTCTCTGATCGGGTCTAAATTAATACTACATAGTATCATTTGGTGGTCAGATAAGGAAGAATCCATAATATAAAGGTCATATGAATATTTGAGATTATCAGTAACGAAATGATCAATTATAGTTTTCGACGTACTACCTATCCTTGTAGCAAAAATTTATGAAATTTCATTCCCTATTATAAAACCATTACTTAATAGAGTGTTTCTATAATTTACTGCATCTCTGTTTTTTTTATCTAGTAGATTAATGTTAAAATCGCCAAACATCCATGAATTTTTAAATCTCGTTGTAAACTCATCTACTTTATCCATGAAAGAATCAACGTTAGTATGATTCTGATGCTCGTTGCAAATTTCATGATGATTTCTTTCCCTCTCTAAAAAAAAAGATTTAAAATTTTCTATAAACATATTATTTTTAATTCTGTTCAATTGCCACGGAACAGCTCCTTTGTCTATAAAATATTTAGCAAATCTGAAAAACATTTTATTATTATTTAGAAATTTATTAAATTTAATATATCGTTAACCTTATCTTCAACTCTTTAGCATTACAAGGGAGTTTTGCATTGTAAGTCGGCAAAGGTTCAATAACTTCATTCTGCTCAATGTCAACCAGGCCCTGATCTAGGTAACTTCTGCATTCTTCTTCTCTCAGCCAATTGTGTAAACACACATCATGACGTTAATATGTTTTCCATCTAAAATATTTTTTTTTATTTTATTGAGTATGTTACTAATATAAACTAATTATTATTACCGTGTCCAAATTTAAAATAATTGATGTTCGAAAAACTCTTCACTTGCTGGATAAAATCTCAAAAGAGTTTTCAACTATGCGACGAGCTCGACTCAATCTATAATTGAAAATTCTTTCACTTACTGTTAATGTATCAATGAATGGTTTCATCATGTTCATGAAAACGCATCATCTGCTATAAATACATATGGTACATTTTTGAATCCTTCATATAAGTCGAGTGGTGCCGGAATTCTAAAAATATAATTTAATTTAATATAAAAAGAAATATAAACCTTGATAAAAAGAAGAATAAACCTTGAGGAAAATTTCACTGTGCCTCAAAACTCTCAGCAATTGATTTAAAAGTGCTCTCATTAATTTTGGGAAACACTTTATTTTTTAAAGCATTAACAATTGCTATTGTTGTCGCCTTAACAATGTAGTGGACTGCTGTGGGTGAACACTTATATGACAAGGAGAGATTTTTTTGAGACTCTCCAGTAGCTAAAAATCTACAAAAAAATTGTTAGTTAGAAAAAAATTAATTTAACAGGTCGAATGTTTATACTAATTCGAGCCCTTACAACTTCTTGCTTTTTAATAAAGGGCCCAACTAGTTCTAAAATCTCACATTCACATTTCTTTTGTCATACCGAGTTGGCGTGCTTTTATTTGATTTTAAATAAAATTGATTTACTTTAACTTATAATATTGTGCAAAATAAAAGTGCTTAAAAAACAAAAAAAAATTTCTTAATTTAATTTTATTATTATTTTATTTCTTATTTACAGTCACATATGCAGGGTGTTTCCGACTCGATGGTCTTCCTTGAAATGGGTGATCAAGCATACCGAGACGAACAAAAAATTGTACTGGAGGGAGGGGCCTATTCTGGACCCTTTTTGAGATATGAGGGGTTAAAGATTTTTTAGAGACTTTTCATAAAAAAATCTACAACTTTTGTAAGGCTTACTATAGAGAGATAAAAAAAATGTATTAGCTGCTATAACTAAGAGAGAACAAATTCCTTTTTCTTCTTGATTACCTGCAGCGATAGCTGCACCTACACCTGTTTTTGCTTTAGTTCATTCTTCTACATTAGTAACTGCGGGAGTATATTTACTTATTTGATATAATATTTTATTATGTTATACTTGAGCAGGTAGTTTTTTATTGTTTATTGTTTTTTTTATTGTTTCTGGATTAACAATATTTATAGCAGGAATGGAAGCTAATTTTGAATTTGATTTTTATCAATTATTGCACTATCTACTTTAAGTCAGTTAGGGTTAATAATAAGAATTTTATCAATAGGATAAGAAAATTAGAAAATTATAAATATTATAGAAAATTATCAATAAATTAGCTTTTTTTCATTTATTAACTCATGCATTATTCAAGGCTTTATTATTTTTATTTGTGCAGGTGCTATTATTCATAATATAAATAATTTTTAGGATATTCGATATATGGGGGGTTTATAAATTCATATACCTTTTACTTCTTCTTGTTTTAATGTTGCAAATTTAGCTTTATTTGGTATACCTTTTTTAGCTGGATTTTATTATAAGGATTTAATTTTAGAAGTTGTTTCACTTTGTTATGTTAATATATTTAGATTTTTTTATATTTTTTTTCTACAGGTTTAACTGTATGTTATTCTTTTCGTTTAGTTTATTATTCTATAACTGGAGAATTACATAGAGGAGCTTTAAATGTTTTAAATGATGAAAATTGAATTATATTACGAGGGATAATGGGATTATTAATTATAAGAATTATTGGTGGAAGTATATTAAATTGATTAATTTTTCCTACACCTTTTATGGTTTGTTTACCTTATTATTTAAAATTGTTAACTTTATTTGTATGTACTTTAGGGACAATTATAGGATATTTTATTTCTAACATTAATTTATATTTTTTTTAATAAGTCTTTAATTTATTATAGCTTTGTTGAAAATTTACAAAAGTGTAGCTCTTCAGCGCAGAAGCTTACTGAGTTGATTTGGTTACGATATATTAACCCATTTCAGCATCAAGCCTCACTGAAGTTATTAATTTTTTTTGTTATGGTACTCAAATAGTTTTGAAATTTTTCAAAATGTGCTTAAAAGGATAATTCATAAAAACATGAAGTGACATTACTTACGAAAAAAATGTATTACATTATGGTCTTTTATAATTGAAATGCGATTTAATGTTTTGGTATTAGTGAATTTATTATGGAAACTCACTTCGTCGTAATTGTGTACTCAACTGATTCCTTTAAAAAGTTTTTGTAAAGGAATTTTCTCTAATTCTTCGCTATCTATTATTATTCAATTCGCTAAAAAAAAATTAATTAAATGTAGCGAAAATGAAAATATTAACTACCAGCATCTATAAATGCATAGGAATACGTGAACTATATTAATAAAATAATTATATTAACGCAAAAGCAAAAGTTAAAAATTTTTATTTCATAAAGGCAACAAAATACTCCGGGCAACATCGGGTACCTTGCTAGTAATAATACAAAAATTGAAATAAATCGTTAGAATAATTTGTTAGAGAAACTGGGAAAAAATTTGTTTTAATTATTTATTTATTTCTTTATTATATTTATATGTTATGATATTACAGTTATGATTTTACAATATACTAGACTTAGACAATAACTTAATATTGGTATAAAAGTCTTAGCAATTATAATAATTATATGTACTGTTATAAAGTATAAATACAAAAATTAAATATATATAAGTATTATTATTATATCCTAATTTAGTTATCACTATAGTTGTAATTAGTTTTAGTTATAATTCTAACAATCTTTTGAGTAGAATTGAATCATTTTTTAATAAACATTTCAATTTAAATGTGAAGTTGCGTATGTTACTGCATTTCTTTAATTTCTCAGGAAGACAATTATAAATTCTTATTGAAGAGCAGAAATTACTGTTTTGGAAAATTCGAGTTTTTTCTTGACATAACTTTCCCATATTTCTTGTGTTATAGTTGTGAATATTCCTTCTCTTTTGTAACAACGTTTTGCTTGTAGTGACACTATTTTCTATTTTATGAATTAGTTTGGCTTTTTCAAAAATTATTAATTCATCTAATTTGAGGAAACCAGTACTTTTAGATTATCAGATGGAGTACGCCAATTCAGCCTGTAGAGTATCTTGATTGCTTTATTTATTAATATGTTAATTTTATTCTTTAATATATTTGTGACTTATAACTTTTATTCTTTAATATATTTGTGACTTTAATATATATGACTTATAGAACCTGTGTTATAACAATTTAAAGATAGGGCTTTTTCGAACTTTGTAGGGATGTAGCTCCATAACGGGTGGGGCTACAGAAAAAGCTTGTTCCATAAAAATTAGGTTTTTGGCAATGCCTATCCGTAGTTAAAATTTCATTACTTTATTTCAAACGGTGTAGAAGTTTTGTAAACATCCAAACGAACGGTCGTACAGATGGATAAAGTAAAACTAATAATAGATGAAACTTCAAACAATATTGCTTCAAAAAACGATTCGGACGCTTAGTTGCAATTGAGAAGTTAGCCTTCGGCGAGACTATACCTGATATCGAAAATAGTTCAAATCCTTTTGCTGTTCCTGTGATTTTAAGCAACTCAGCCACTGTAAATTTTTCTAACTTCTTCACTAAATCTTTAAACATTTATTATCAAAATATTAATGGGATGCGCTTACTGAAACTTGGCTTTATCCAGGAATATATTCATTTGAATTTTTTGATGAACAATGTTATAACTGCTTCAGAACTGATCGCTGTCAACATCAATCTCAAAAAGGTGCGGGAGTACTAATTGCTGTTCGTAAGAAATTTAATTGCTTACCAATCTCTTTTGAACATGCCTTTGTCGAACAGATATGTACTATGATTTCTGATCCATTTGAATTGGATCAAATTCTTTTGTTTACTTATCCTGTATTCCAAGCTCTTCTTTTGAAATTTATAAGCAACATATTGACAATATTTTGGATTTATTAAGAAAAACGTCAAAAGAATACGATCTTACCGTTTCTCTTGGTGACTTTAATTTAAGCTCAGTTAATTGGGTTATGGATGATGAGGACAACATTTTGATCTCTACTCAAGTATTTTCAGCAGCTGAGTCATATTTTATTGATGGATTATTGGCACATGACTTAATACAAATCAAGAATGTGTCTAATGTGTTTGGTAAATTTCTTGATTTGATATTTGTATCGAGTGATTTTCATTATGCTGTTAAAACTGTTGAGTTTCCTTTAGCTGTAAATGATTACCATCATTCACCGGTAATTGCTGAGCTGAAACTTTATCATTTTCATTCAAATGATGCTATTATTAATCAGTCGAAATAGTCTTTAAAAATAGCTCGGCTTTGCCTGTCCATATAATATAAATGTCTAAAAGCTTTTTGGATATGCAGTCTACCGTGAATCTTTTTGCTGCATTTTTTGGTGGAATTTATAGTGATAGTCGGTCTCTAAGAATTGACTTTAGTAAAATTAACTCAGTCTTAAATATAGAGTTTAGTATTTCTGAAAATGATATCTTGAAGGCTATTAATGAACTTGATAATAATCATAAAACGGATTCTGATAATATTTGTAACTTGTTTTTAAAGAGCTGTGGATGCCTCTCCATGCCATTGCAACTACTTTTTAATTATTCTTTACGCACGGGCGAATTTCTAGACAAGTGGAAAATTTCTTCATTAACTCCTATTTTGAAATCTGGACTGAAACATAAGGTGGAAAACTATAGGGGTATTTCAAAGTTAATGGTAATTCCGAAAGTTTTTGAGATGATTGTGCACAAGAAAATTTATCGTGAGATTAATGGTATTATTAGTCCGTACCAACATGGTTTTATTACGGGTAGGCCCATCACAGCGATTTTCTCTAATATAGTTATCAATGCTATTGAAAACGGATTTCAGGTTGATTAAGTGTATTTGGATTTTTTAAAAGCCTTTGATCGTGTTCCATTATCATTACTGTGTGGAAAGTTGCCTGCTTTAGGTTTTCGATCAGTCATTTTAAAATGGCTTGTGTCTTACTTATGCAATAGGAAGCAGTTTGTTAAGATAGGTAATTTTCGGTCGAATGACTTTGCTGTTCAATCAGGTGTACGGCCATTACTATTTATCTTAATGATTAATGACATCCCCTTGGAATTACAATATAGCCAAATCTTATTGTATACTGATGATTTGAAAATTTATTACAAAATTGCTAGTATCCCAGATTGTCTGAAGTTGCAACATGATGTGAATATTATTCAATGTTGGTGTGAACAAATAATTTTACCCTAAATATGTTCAAATGTTCTGTGATATCGTTTAGTCACAGTGTTAATCGAATTGGCTTTCAATATCGAATAGGTGATTCTTGTATTTCTCGTGTTGACGAAATAAAAGATTTAGGAGTTATAATGAATACGAAATTCTCATTCGGAAAATACTTCGACTACATTTATGCTAAAGGCTTCTCCAGATTGGGCTTTTTGAAAAGAAATACTAAAGATTTTCATAATATTTTGACATTGAAAACTTTATATTTTAGTTTAGTTCGATCTGTGTTAGAAAATTGCTGTGTTATATGGGATCCAGATTATTATTGTCATATTAGAAGAATTGAGGTGTACAAAGGACTTTTACTAGATTTGCTTTATTTAAGTTAAATTTACTATCAGAACCAATTGAGTACAGTGTAAGATGTAAGTTATTTCGGATAGATAGCTTGGTGAATAGGAGGCATATTGCGTGATTATGTTCATTTTTGATATTTTGAATGGGTGTATTGATTGCTCGGATCTTTTGTATTGTTTACCTATATATACCCCGCCTAGATCTTTACGTTTTTTCGGTCTTTTCAGTGTTCCTTATCACAGAACAAATTATGCTCGGAATGAAGTGATTACGAAATGCATCATTAAGTTTAATTCTATTCTTTTTTTGTTTGATTTTAATTTATCAAGAAATGTTTTTAAAGAAGCTATTTCAATGCACTTCTTAATATTGCAATAACTTTCTTACAATTTTTTGCTTTTATAATGTAAAGTAAACTTAGTTTTTAAAATGTCAAAGTAAAGCTTTATTTTGCTCTGTAAATAATTCATGTAGTCTGTAGACATTACTTCGTAGACGAAATAAATAAATAAATAAATAATAAGCACATTTTTTCAAAAATGTTTGAAAATGTGCTAAATATTTGCAGTTTTGCAATTAATAAAAGAACAAAAAGTAAATTATTAATATTTTTTATATTTCAAACCATTCAGTATTACCTACATACAATTTCTATAATTTTAAACAATGTAATTAAATTTGGTTCCTTTCAAAATAACAAAACCTCTAAACTTGAAAAGCAGAAAGCGTGGGAAAAAGCACTAAACAAGTCAGAATGTAAATCAACGGTTTTTAAAAGCATATCTAAATATAACCATGTTCTTACTTACCCAGTAATTATATTATCTTTATGTAACAATATGCAAAATAATTTTTTTAACAAAATTTCAATTAAGCACATGGTTATATTTAGATAATTATCTCGAAAACGGTAAAATATAAGAGAAAAATATATTAACATAAATTAAACCTGGAGAATTGGTGATTTTGAAAATGGAATAAAATTGGTACATTAATAGCGGTTTTTTATGCAAAAATTACAGTTATTTTAAATCAAAATTACGAAATAATTTAATACCTTGTAACTCTTCAACTATGAAATATAAATAAAAGGGATATTAGTGTGAAATCTCATAACTTCAGCTAGCTACCGACACTTAAGCGAATTTTCTATGTTATACAGGAGCCAAGATGTTGTTACTTTTTTAAAAAATTAACGAAATTGCTTTGAAGGCCGTTATCTCGGAAACCGTTAGAAATATACCCCCTCTCCAGAACAATTTTTAGCTTGTTATGAAATTCTCTATTACCTCCGTTCTTCGTGACCTTTGAGTGGCGGACACCCTGTACATACATACATAATTATGTTTTTTCATTTATTTTGATATTTGATATTATTTTAAATTGATCATTCTTTTATTTTGATATTATTTTATATTGATCATATATATTTGTACTAATCTACCATTTATTAAAACCAAAAATGATGTGAAAGTTAACTGATAAGAAAAATTTTTCTCTGCAAAGAAGTTAATAAATTATTAAAAAAATTATTGAAAAGTTTTTGGCTTTAAAAAATTTTGATTATTCCATAAACTTTAGTAATTAGTAATTAATTTTTGCAGCAAAAATTGGTTAAATGAGTTTTTTTTCACTTTTAATACATAATACATAATATTAAGTAGCTATATTGATTAAAATAAATGTATATAATAAATAAGGAAAAAATTCTATTTGTTTGTTTATGCCCTTTTCAAGTAAAATCCACCAGTCCGATTTCAAGCAAATTTTGCAACAACCTTTTTACAAGCCTGGAAGGAGGTTATATCGTATTTCGGTTCATTAACCCATTGCGACCCGAGACGTTTTAAAAGTTTTTGGATTTTTTATTGTCCTGCCTAAATGGTTTGACCGATTGATTTTGACCAATTTGTGTTTTTGTACAAGAAATCAATTAGAACAATTTGGGAAAGAATATAAAACGTTTGAAGACCAACCGTCATATATTGCACATATTAAAAACCTCTAAACAAAAATTTCAGAAAGTAATTTTAAAACACTGTGACTCTAACTAAAAGATTTTGTAAAATTGCTTTAAACCTTTTTAAAGGTAATTGAAATCTAAGTAAAAAATCAACAACCCTATACGAAAGTATAGAAAAGAATTGAGATCCCTAATTTGCCTTCAAAAATCTATAAATAGCAAAAGAAAAATCATTATTCAACGTGGTGGATTTTTACCTACACTTCTTGGTGCAGTACTGTCAGGGGTAATCGGAAATTTTTTAAAATTAATAATACAACATTTAACAAAATGATTATATTAAAACCCGAGATTTGTGAAAAAATAAAGCAAAATGGAGCCGTGGAACTCTATAAGTTGGATAAAAACATGAAAAAAATACTGTTAAATAAACAAGTGACGGACACTCAAAAATGGTATTTATACCGTCAAAATCTATTTAAAATAAGAAATAAAATTAGAGTTCTTCTTCGTAATAAAGAAGGCGAATTAAAAATTACAGAAACAAAAGGTACTCAAACTCGTGCAAAACCACTGTATATTGATGCAGAGCTCAAACAAAGATACCTGAATATAAAGATACTGCAATACAATTTGTTCCCGAAGAAGAAGTATACGAAAAAGAAACTGGCGAAGTATTCGATGATGAAATGGAAGAAGAAATTTTTACAAAAGCATTGTCAGCTGGTTCAGCTGGAGAAAGTCTCAAGAAGAAAAAGAAAATATATTAGAAATAAAAATGTACAAATTTTTAAAACTGATGCAGGAGACAATATAACAGTTCCTTTAGACAGCCCCAGCCCACAAACGAAGAAAGAAAAAACTATAAATAGCAAAGAGATCAGCTATTGCAGGTAATACTCAAACTGAACTTAATTTTCCTATTCGTAAGAATAAATTAACCACCTCATGGACAGTATACAAATAAACGATGTATTTTACATTACTTTACTCAGCCATTCATATTTGAATTATTATCCGGAAAATACATTATCAGCTTTTGCAAACAACTAAATAAGCAAGTCATTTTGGATTCAAAATGGAAAGTTGGTATTTCTGCAATATATATGTAGCGAGTATATATAATATAATTACAATATGATTACAATACTGCTATATATCTAATTAACGACAAGAGATACGAGATGGAAATACAGATACGTACAGATACGAGATGGAAATACTCTCGTCACTTCTCACAAAATAAAGTGTTATACTCGTACTTTACATAATTTAGCTTTAAGTAATAATTTAAGATATATTGTAAGCTCACTTTGGTATAAACCTTCCTAAAGGAAAGATTAAAATATATAATGTAATAAAATACGGAGATACCGTACAAACTTGTGACCCCGACATATTTTTTTTTTTTAAGAAAGCAGTAAAAAAATTAAAAAAAAATTTAATGCAAAAATATAAGTTCATAAATTTAGTGTAAAAATATAAACTGTAAATAAATTTAATTCATTAGTGTAATATACAAAAAAAAAACAACAAGTAATAAAAATGAAATAAACACGTGAATCAAAAAAAAAAAATTTTTTTTTAAATCGATATATCTTTTATTCATTTAAAATAAAAACTGGTACACATTGCCTAGCACGTGTAAATCGATTTAATAAATAAAATTAGCAAACAGAACTTTATAAAACAAAAATAAAAGATAAAATCATCCAAAAAACCATCAAAATCTTAACGGATCTACCAGATTTTCAACGATTTCTTCTTTCTCTCGTCTGCAAAGAACGTGGCCAGCAGCCAGACGTTAACATACCATAAACAATTTTATTACATACATATATAACTTATCAACCAACAGTACTGTCAATCACGCCATCATAGCGTTCAAAGCACATGGTCAGCAACCAGAGTTTAACGCACATCATAATATAAAAATTATAATACGAACATATACAAGCACAATAGTCATTAATCTACAATACCATCAATTTACTACATCAAGGTTAAATTAACACAAGTAAAATAATAACTTAATATAAAAAAAATAACCTGTAAGTAATTTAAAATCCTATCTTCATTTGAATATTGTATAATAAATAATTTATTTTCAATTATAATAATCATAAATTGTTACAACAAGATTACTAACAAAAAAAAAAAAAAAGGAAAAAAACAAAAATTAAACAAAAAAATAAAATTTATAAAATTGTATTTAAATTTAGCAAAAGAAAGCAAAAAATATATTGTACGTATGTACATTTGTATATAGTAAATATATATTATATGTACATATATAATAAAAAAAAAAAACATAATATGTAATACATTGATACATAAGTTAAGTAATTACTAATTATAAATGTACCAAAAATTAATTCAAAAAAAAATAAACACATCAACAAAGAAAAACGATAAGAAACATATATTTATCTTTAAAAACAATTTTAATAAAAATTTCAAATTCAAACCCAAAAATAATAATAATATGTTTTCAATATAATATAACAGCTGATTTCGATGAAAATTATGTACAAAATTAATTTTATTTCGTTTGAATTTTAAATAACAGATCTTCTCAAAGTTTTTTTTTCATTTAAATTTTTTTTTAACTTTAATTTTTTTTTCACAAATATTATTAATATTACCAAAATAAAACTAAATAATAAAAATATTACAAATTCCTTTTAAAATAATCCAAATTTTTATAATCTAGATTTTAAATTGAATTAATTTTAATGAGCATCACTGCTTTTATTTTAAATCACATTGAAAAATATATTAATTGAATGTAAGATATTGGACAAAATTATTTTTTATATAGTATATATATAAAAAAAAGAAAAAAAAAAGAATATTTTTAACTAATATTATAAATTTATACTTTATACTAAAATTGATTTTTTGAATTATTGTTTTGATATTTTGATTATTTTGAATGTTTGGTATTCTCAGTTCGTAAAACAAAATCAAAAATTTTTTATTTTCGTATGTTCTTCATACATACATAAATGCCATTTACCTTTTGTTTTATATCTTTCATACTCTTATCTGCCCGCAAATTTCATTATTAACATATTAATATATTGATAAAATGATAAAATATTTGTTAATTACATTTTTCATATCATTATACATTCTATAATTATATAATAAAATTTTTTTTTTTTTTTCAATTTTCATTTAGAATTTTTTTTTTAACAATTTTAAAATAAATATATTACACACACATGAATTTGTATCAAATTATGCTGTAATTTAGAGCATTTTCAATAATAATAATTTTACTATAACCCATATTTTTAGTCAAAGAAAATTTATAAAATAGCATATATTATTACAATTACATATATTCACAAAAAATTATTTTTCATCTACTTTATATTTGAAAACTTACAATACAAAAAACAATACATAGGTATCATTTCAATTATTTACTTTATTAAAATAAAATTTAACATCATGTCTAATGAAGATAAAAATCTCAATGATCTACCCGCTACATTAACTATGGCGAGTACTTCAAATGAAACAATTGATCTCACACAATACATAGCCACACTTAAAATTCCTTCATTTTGGTCTACCAGACCTGATCTGTGGTTTGTCCAAGTAGAAACCCAATTCAAAATAAAAAATATATCAACGTCGAACACCAAATACGACTATCTCGTAGAAAGCCTTCCCACAGAAACTATGGAATTAGTGTCGGACTTTATATTAAATCCACCAATTATAAATAAATACGAAAATCTAAAAAAGCTCTTATTAGCAAGAAGTAGGGACTCGGAAGAACGTAGGCTTGACACGCTGTTACATAAAGTAGAATTAGGTGATTCCACACCTTCAGAATTATATAGAAGAATGGTGCCCTTGGCAGGAGGGAACAGTTTAGTTAACGAACCATTATTAAAGAAACTATGGTTAGATAAACTGCCTGCTACGATTCAAACGTTTTTAATTGCTATAGATTCCTCAACTGAAGCGGAGGATCTATTTAACATAGCAGATAAAATTTGTGACTCAACATCGATTTATGCATCTAAAATTTCTGCAGTTAGAAACCCCAATCATAACGAAAACCATTTTAATGAGCTAGAAAGACGGATTAGGAAATTAGAAATAGAAAATTCAAGATTAAGGAGCAGAAGTTCTTCAAGAAACAGAAGTTTCTCAAAAAATAGAAACTTTCCAAAAAATAGACGATCTGATAATAACACTAGCTCAATTAACTCAGATATTTGTTGGTACCATAGAAAATTTGGTAAAAAAGCCAAACGTTGTGAGCCTTTCTGTAAAAATTATGACGCCAAACTAAATAATGATAATTCAAAAAACGGGTTAAAATAGCTTCGTCATTCAAGACGAAGCAACACAAAAATTTCTGTCGTCTTTTTATTCACGATCCGTCCACGAAAATTAACTTTCTTATTGATACTAGAGCTGAAGTGTCAATTATACCCAAAAAGCTATTTCCTTTAAGCAGATCAACCGATCACAATCTTGTAACCGCTAATGGTTCATCCATTACAACTTATGGGCTTAAAGCCTTAACTCTCACTCTAAATATTCGGCGGCATTTCGGTCACGTTTTTACCGTAGCAGCGACAGATCATGCTGTTTTAGGGGCAGACTTTTTATATAAATTTAGTTTACTAGTAGATATTATAAAAAAAAGGCTAGTTGACGAAACAACTATTTTGTCGGTTAACTGCCTTACACGTGATATCGAAGTTTTATATATAAATACATTTATTTATAAATCATTTATACAATATATAAATGATTTTATTCCAAATGCATATGGAGAAAATCCGGAAAAAAGAATTACTATTCATATCGGAGGTATGGAAGTTAAATATAATAGTATTGGTAGTTGATACAACATACATTCTATACAGATCTAAACAAATTAATTGAGATTGGAAAGCATTTATTTTACCAACACTAGTAGAAAATATACAACCATTTGATGGATATACAAAGACAGAATGTGAACGTCAACTTGTATGGCAAATTTATGATTATATTTCTAAAGATTCTAGTTATATTAAATCTAAAGAATCAGCATCGTATGTTGGAGAATTCACTAAAATGTGTGTTAATAATCCAAAAGTGGAAATAAAGTTACGCGGAGAAGGTGATTTTACAATAAATTTTTTTATTAAGGAATTTGGTTAAAACAAATTTTACATCATATTTGGAAACATTATACTTGATACCAGTTATTAAGTCTGATATTATTTTTGTATATATCTACTAATATTATTGAACCACATATCGTTGGAGATAATACTATAAGATGTATAAGAGCAATAACGATTAAAAATTGTATGAGAATAATTCAATAGAATTTAAAAATGTTCAATATTTTTCTGTTGAAAAGAAAAGTTTTGACAATATTTCTATTTTATTATATGATAAGTATTGTAGTCCAATGAATTTCTCTACTAGTAGTATTCCAACAAAAGTTGTATTGCGTTTTACAAAAGTAAAATAAATAAAAGAAATTTTGTAACATTATTTATTATTTTATTCAAGCATTATGAAGAGAGCATACTATAAATATTATTTAGTTCAATCAGGAAAAGGTTTTGAGGATATCGGCCCACTAATGCTATTGTACCTTACTAAAGGGTTCAAGGGTTAGGGAATTTTTTCGGTGGACTTTTTAAATATTTAAAACCAATATTTACGTTTGGAGCTAATATATTAAAACGAGAGGTTATTAACTCAGGTATTAATGCTTTGTTTGATATTGTAACAGGTGCAAATGTAAAAGAATATTGTTATTGTACAAGACCGAAGTAAAGAGATAATAAAAAATATAGGGCGAGGCGCAGTTCGAAAATGCAATGACATGGACAAGGTAAAAGAAAACGAAGAAAACCTATAAAAAGACATCTCATTTACAATATAAATTATTATACGTCAAAGGGACGCAAAGTTAGTAGCAACAGGAAACAAAAAGATATTTTTGAATAATTATGATTGAGTGTATGAAGTCTGAGTTGGATATATTTAAAACACAACCCGTTAAATTAAGTATATTGCGTTTTGAGGAAGTTTCCTATAACGCTATCGGTTCTCTAGATAATCCATCAGTCATAGAATGTTTCATTAGGTGATGGTGATACATATAGAAACTTATCTGCTACATATCTAAAATTAAAAGTACAAATTAAAAAAAAAGATGGAACACAATGGAATAAAGATAAAGACAAAAAAACTGATGGAACTGCTATAGAACAGCCAAGCGTAGAAATGTCAGAATTTTACCTCTTTGCAGATGATTCTGACGAATCTCAATTGAAAATTTTAGAAGCTACTTTATTTATGAGACATGTAACTATTAACCCTAGTGTGCTATTAGCACATAATGCAGTATTGGAAAAAACTAACACCAAGTACAATTACAAACTTGTAGAGGTAAAAAGTTTTACAATTCGCCAGAATAGTTCATCAATATCACTTGATAATGTTTTCATTGGACAGTTACCAAACACAAAGATCAAAAAATCCATACAATTTTAAACACTTTGATATTTCGCAATTTATATAAAACGTAAATGGAGTTCAAGTACCCAATTCAGCAATTGAAACTAGTTTTTTTTTTTTTTTCTTTATTCAAAATAATCTATATTAATACAAAAAAAAAACAATTTGTAACTTAACTAGTTTTTTAAATATTTAAAATACATAAAATGATTTAATGACCTTAGCTTTCGCGGTCTTATAAAATTCTACTTGTATATAATACATAATACATTAATATATACAACATAACAACTTCAGGTATCCAAAAAAAATGAAATATGATAATAAAATAATATTATTGTGATTTGTAATAAAAAAAAAAGACAAGATAACTTAAATGACAAAGAAAAAAATGTATAACAAAACAATACTGTTGCATATGATCTACCTAGAGTAGATCATATGGAACAAGTTCAGAAATAATTTTTTTAAAGTTGCGTATATTGTTTACTAGTTTAATATCATTCGGCAGATCATTATAAATTTTTAAGCAATTATAAAGGCAATTGTTTTTTTGGTTGCTGGTTTTAAAAAGGGTTAAATAAAAATTAGACCTATTTCTCGTATTGTGAGTAGAGTAGAATCAAAACCCAAACATTTGCATTTTTTGCTTTGATTGTTTTTTTTATAGAATAATATTTTTTTTACTGAGCTGAACTTATTCTTAATGGAAAATTGCTACAAAACACAATATTTCTTTGAAAAGATTAAATTCATAAATTGAGAATTGAATCAAAACCCAAATAATTGCAAACTTCTGCTGCAACAAAATCCCACATTTGCTCTATAAATACATTTTATTACAAAACTCCACATTTGCAATTATTTTTATATAAAATAAAAATAGTTATTGCTTCAAACTACATCTTTTACAAATATGCTATCAAAAGTTTTGGCGCTAAATTTATCTTTTGTGTAATTTCAAAATAAGTGGATGTTAATAAGTTTTTGTAAGATATTTTATTAAAATTAATGGTGATAAATAAATTTAAATTAATCAAGCGATTTTATATATTATTTATAAATATTTTATTTTCTAAAAATTATGGAGAATGTTCAGGAAAATAGTGAGTGGCCAAGAGAAAAACCACGTAAAACAGATAATTGGAAACGTACAAAGGAAAAAGCTAAGAGGTATGAAGTTTATATTTTTTCATAAAAACATGATCATGAATAGTTTTTACTATAGATATAAATGTAAAGGGTTACCTAAAATACCAAATTGCAAACACTCAAAAGCAAACGGTGTTCTAAAATGCTCAAAAGTAACTGGCCATGATTGCTACAAGTTTCATAAAGATTTCTATGCTTGTAGCGATAAAACTCTTCAAAATACTTTTATTCTTGCATGTATCCAAATTTCTACACCTAAGAGAACATCTAAAATAAGAAAAGAAGCAAAGAAATATGTTACGAAATTTAAAAAAGAAATAAAATAGGAGTACAAATCCGTGTTTGCTTACCGACTTTTGAGAATATTTTGCGAATTGGAAAAGATAGAGTTCGCGGTATTTGCAAACGATTCGTTGATTCTGGAACCGTGTCTAAAGAAACTCGGGGTGGAGATCGAAAATTTTTTGCTTTCGCACCTAAAACAGAGGCTGTGATGAATTTTATTAAAAAATTTTACGTCCATGATGTTCATTATTGCCGTTCTAAAATTACATGTAGGCAATATATTGTAGCTGATCTGTCTATTAATCGGATGTATAATATGTATAATCAGGACGAAAATTATAAAGATTTAAAAGTAACAAAGTGGTTCTTCCAGAATATATTCAGAACACGTTTTAATATTAGTTTCAAAACGCCTGCTACAGATCAGTTCTCGAAATGTTTAAGTTGTAAGAAGCAAATAAAAACTTGCACAAATTCACAACAGAAATCAGAATTCATGACTTTAAATGACTTTGTATTCACAGCTTGCGATATAAAGCTTTTTATAAATTAGCTGAAGAGGAATCAGACGACATATTTACATTTAGTTTCGACTGCCAAAAAAATATGGCATTGCCAAAAGTCCCCGATCAAGCGGCCTATTTCAGTCGCCAATTGAATTTATATAAATTTGCAATTGTTGAGGGGTCATCACATACCACATTAAAAAAAGATAATGTCTTTTTATACCTATGGTCGGAAAATCAATTGGCTAAAGGTTGCAATGAAATTTCATCTGCCGTATTTAACCGGCTTTGCGCATCTTTTTTCCCAGAACACGTAAAAATATTGCGTTTAATTTGTGATGGATGTGGAGCACAAAACAAGAACAGTGCAATGATGGCAATGTGCTCATTTTGGCTTAAGTCAAAAGCTCCATCACATATAAAGGAAATTCAAATAATTTACCCAGTTCCGGGACACTCATACATCACTCCAGACAGGGTATTCGCAATTCTTGAAAAACGCTGCAGATCGATTAATACAATTTTTACTCCTGATGAGTACGAACAAATTTATTTAGAATATGCCACAATACTTAAACTTGGAGAAAAAACATGTCCCGTTTACAATTGGAAATCCTATTCCAATAAGCTATATAAACCTACAGGACAATCCTGTATTAAGAAAAGGCTTCACAATTCAAACAGATTTGCCTGAAACTGTTGGATATAAAAACATTGTAAACCCAGCGAAATTGAAAGGTATTAATTCCTTATTGGCAAAGCACTTTGGAGAATCATGGCGAAATAATGAACAACTCAAATTTTATAAAAACATATTTGATAATACAAATACTGATAACACTCCTACTGAAGAAGAGTCATATTGCGATACTTACTTTGAAGATTTAGATTTAAGGATTTAGTTATTAATGAAAGTACGTTACAATTACTGATATTATTTATTTTGTTTTTTGCTTATTTAAATGAATTACGTTTTTTTTTGTTTTTTTTTATCTTATGTAATTAAGTGAAAGCAATATTTTTTTTAAGAAAAACTTCATAAACGAATAAATCGAATGCAAATATTTATTTTTTATATAAAAAATACGATATGGAATTTTTTATTTTCACCAATTTTTTTGAATAATTGCAACAAAAAACATCAATTGTGCAAACAGTTGATGCAAACCCTGACATTTTCTTAGGATTGCAACAAAATACAACACTTACATAATTTAAATTTGATTTTTTCTTTAACAATTATAATTATTTCTAATTTTGTTTTTTTAAACAGTTCAAAATGTCATTCTTTTTAATAAAATCAAAGTAACTATACAATATTTCAGCTAAAAATATTGAGAAACGTTTATTTTGATTTCCTAAAATCAACATTAATGCAAATGTTTGGGTTTTGATTCTACTATACTCAGTTATGGATGTCAATATTTCTGTTTAAGACGAAGCTGAGTCTGATTTGGTTGTTAATAATCTTAAATGCTGTTATGTAAAGTTCGCGGTCACAGATACTCATAAAACTGATATATTTTTCCGTATATAAGCACTCAGTTGGAAATAAAACTGGATAATAATGTATAATTTTTATGGTTTTTTTTTGTAATATATTTAATTTTGTTAATATAATTTGCGGAGCCCTGCTCCAGATAGGATTCAGATATTTTAAATGGGACAATATGAACTGTAAAATATATACAGGACATTTGGCGAAAAATATTTTCTTAGTCGTCTTAAAATAAAAATATAAGGAGTAATTTTTTTAATAATGTGATCTACATGGTCACTCCATCTTGACCTGCTGGCAAGCCTTAATCCTAAGTAATTAAAGGTTTTAACAACCTCCAATTTGTTGTTATTTAAATAAAAATCCAAGTAGTTGAAATTTTTATTTTCAAAAACTAAGATTTTTGTTTTGCTTACATTTATAACCATTCTGTGTTTTTCTAACCACTCTATAATAATGATCAAATCATAATTAATAGCATCTTTTATTTCTTGCTCTGTTTTCACTGCATATTTTAAGACTGCGTCATCCGCATATAATTGGATTTTTCCTTTTAAGCTAAGTCGGGTTATGTCGTCAATATAAATTTTAAAGAAATCTCGCCCTAAAATTGACCCTTGCGGAACATCTTTTTTTATTATTTTTAAGTTACTAGTAGAATTACAAACCCGAACGGCTTGTTGTCTATTCTGCAAATATGATTTGAAAAATCTGCAGTGATTTCTATCTAAATTTAATTTTGAGAGCTTGTGCAAAAGAATGTCGTGGTCGACACAGTCGAAACCTTCTGAAAGTCTAAAAAAACGCAAGCCACGTAATATTTTTCATCAATACTCTTGGAAATAAAATCATTGAGACTAAGACAGGCCGCGGTTGTGCTTGAATTTTTCTCAAAGCCGTATTGCTCGTCATGAAGGATTTTGTTGTTGTTCATGAAATTATGCATTCGATTTCTAATGATAATTTCAAATATTTTAGAAAAAGAACTAAGAACTGAAATTGGTCTATAATTAGTTGCACTCGTCGCACAACCGGTCTTAAAATTCGGAGTGATAGTTGCCAACTTGAGAGAATCTGGAAAGCTAAAACTTTCAAAAGAGAGATTAATAAATTTGACCAATATGGGAGACAAACGCTCTGAAAATCTTTTTATAAATTTAGCTGAAATACTATCATACCCAGTAGCAGCAGAAATTTTGAGTGAGACAATCGCAGAGTTAACTTCTCCAATAGTTGTCTCAGTTAATTTAAAATCAGAATGAATAATACGATGGAAATTATTCAGATATTCATAATCAATTTGATTATTTGCAATATTCAACTCGTCCGCAACATTGACAAAAAAGTTATTCATATATTCGGCAATATCACATCCATTAGTAATTGTAAGATTATTACATTCAAATGTCTTAATATTGCTTGGAGAAGTATGAGAAGTTTTGTTGAAAATAATCCTTCTATATAGATCCCAGAGTTTTTTACCATTGCAAGGGTCTCGTATGAACTCATCAGAGCAGAATTTTTTTTAGCCTGTATAATTAAACGTTTTACTTCTTGCCTACAATTATTGAGCAAATTTCGAACATGTGGCTCAGCCGGATATTTTTTTTTGTATTTATAATATGAGTTTCTAACTTTAATTTTGTTTATAATTTTATCCGTCATCCACTAATTTTTTCTTTTAGTTTTTTTTCAATACTCTTAGTAAACTTTTTTATATATAGTTTCACTTAATTCGTTAACAAGCGAGTCAAAATTAGTGAAATTACTAAGTCTTTCCCAAATTGCATCATTTGAAATATTTTTATAATCTAAAATTGTTTTCAAACAGATTGATTGATTTGTTATTGGTTTTTGGTTTAAACTTATAAAAAATAATCGATGGCCGGAGAGAGGAGTATCGGAAATATAGAAGTCGTATTTTAAATTAATCATATCGGTTATGAAATCGTCAATAACCGTTTTAGAAGAGTTGCCAATTCTGGTGGCGTAATTTACACTCCTCTTATTATAAATGACAAAACCGTTTGAGAGTAACGTATTAATATAATTACTAGTGGTATGATCAACATTTATTATATTTATATTAAAATCACCAAGAATTAAAGATTTTCTAAATTCACTAGTGATTTCATCTAATTTACTTGAAAAATCATTTACATCAGTTTTATGAGATCTGTAAACCGCTAATATATTAAAATTGTGGTTCAATAACTTAACACATAAAAAATTAGATTTGTTAAATTCAGATTTACAAATTAAGGTACTATTAATATTTTCCTTAACATAAACAGCAACACCACCATAAGATTTTGCACGATTCGAAAAATAAGCCGTGTAACCCGGTAAATTAAAAAATTTGTTCTCTGATTCATGCAACCATATTTCCGACAAAACTACTGCATGTATCTCATATTCAAAACTATTAACCAAAATTTCTAAATCGTATAATTTATTTCTAATACTTTGTATGTTCAAGTAAATCCTATTAAAATTTTTTTTATAATTACTTTTTAATAAAATGTTGTCTAACCCTGTAAAGTGACTAACTCTTAAACTATCTTCAATATTTATGTTATCAGATGTTATCATCGTATCGGTAAAACAAAATTATTTTATTTGTCTCTTTTTTAGCATATAATTTGTAAACATAAATATAATTCCTCTTCTTTCTCTTATTGGCTAATTTTTTAATGAAAATATAATTATTAGTATAAATTTGCCTATAAGAACGTGTACATGTGACATCAATCAAATGTATAAGATTGGTTATAGTTATTATTTTTTTTATTATAGTGAAGAATAATATAGAAATTTCATGTATATGTAATATTTTAGATAATAATATTGTAAAAAATGTATTTAAATTTAAGTTTAAAAGTGATACCAAAAATATTAAATGTAAAAAAAAGTCAAATAAAAAATTTAAATTCATAATGAAAAATAGAATGTTTGGAATAAAATATGTATATTTATGAATTTTTATGTGAAAATATATTTTATTCTTTCTTTTGTAGGTTAATTTATATAAATATATAAAACAGGTTATTGTTATTATTTTTTTCCTTGTCATAACCATAATTATTGTTGTGAAGTTTATTGTAAATATTATAAATAATAATATTAAAAGAATAAGGGAAATAAGTGAAAAAAATTGATTTAACTGATTTAAAGGTTGTATAAAAAATAACAAATGTGCAAAAAAGTAAAATAAAAAATGTAAATTACAAATGAAAAATATGTTGTTTAAATAAGTATATACATAATTTCTTTTTTTGCCTTTATAGGTTAGTTTCTTGACAAAACTACAATTTATATAAATCTGCCGATATGAAAGTGCATCAATCAAAGTAAATATGTGGTTAAAATATGTAATTGTCATTTTTTTTATCACGAACACAATTGATATCATAAGAATTATTTGAAAAAAAAAATTAATACTATAAAGATAATAAAACTGAATGTAGAAAAGTTATTCAATTCTAAAATATAAATGAAAAATATTGAGTCTTGACAAAATTTCAATAAAAAATTTAAATTTATAAAAAAAAATAAAATGTTCAAAAAAAATGTGAAACAAAATTTTTAGATTTAAAATATAGTAGAATTTTAGTTCATAATAATATAGATATGAAGTGATATTATAACTATATATAATTTTAATTTTATTATAATCAACCAATTTTGATAATTTATTAGGAAATTTTAAAAAACTTTTTAATGAAATTGATGTCTTTGTGACTAGAAATCCTGAACACTTTACCTGTATTGTTAGCGCGCAGGAGAATCATGTTGTCTTTGACCCAAAGATTTTGAAATTTCTCGGATAATTTAATCTTCTTTGCCTCGCGATACAACTGGGATTGTAATGGTGATAAATGATGACAAAAAAAATCTCCTTACTACCTTCATTTTGTAGATTTAGTTCGGCTGTAAAAAGGTGTTTTTTGCGTTTTTTCATCATTAATTCGTTCTTAACATTTTCCGAATTCATTTCAACAATATATAATGGATTACGATTTTGATTAGCTTCTGCGGTTTCACCTTGAGTGATTCGATAAATTTTCTTGATATCATTACTCGTAATGTTAGCGCCAATTTTATTTGTAATATCAAGAAAAGTGGACACTGTTTGATCTTCAGTAAGCATAGGAACACCAGCCAAAATATTATTATTTTTGTTTCTCTTTTGGTATTTCTCGTCAAGCTACATTTCTAATTTATTTAGTTTGTGTTCGAGTTCAGAAGATCTATTTTCAGCAGCATCTAATCGCTTTTTAAGTGACTGGTTCTCCTTAAGAATTTTGGTGGTTTGTTTAATAAAATCATCCATTTGAAGACCAATATGTTGTTGTGACTTGCTTATTTCGCTGACAACCGTACCCATAGTTTTGAGATATACTGCCATTTTTTTCAAAGTGCAGTTTTTTAAATCGAGAGTTGAAAGTAGATCTACAGCATTACTAGAACTCTCAATGCAAAATTTTCCAGATGACTTATCAATTTGGTTGTTAATATCGTCTTCATCACCTACTTCAATGACTTTGTCTTCTTCTTCAACTTCTTCAACAAAAGAATTACTTGGAATTTTTACTATTTCTTTTTTTTTATTGTTATGCTTTGGCATTTTTTTGTTTATTTTTTGTTTTTGTGTTATCATTTCAATAGAAAAAAAAAATTGACTTTCTACTTTCTACTTTTTTCTACTTTTACTCGGGTTAAGAATAAAAAATCCTTTTTAAATTAAATTTTTTTTCCTTCAAAAATTAAATTTTTTTTTTTAATAATGTAAAGAAACTGATACAGCGTGTTGATTTGCTCAAAACAGCGACAGCGTTGTTGATATTTTATGTTTAGTAAAAAACAAAAAAATAGGTTTTCCGTTGCTAAGTAATGTGTTTATTTTAAATTAAATGAAAAAGATTTTTTTTTTTTCAACCTTTTTTAAAAATTTAAAAAATTTTTATTTTCCGCTAAAAAATTTTGACCTGTTCCCTTTGACAGTCAGGGTTAGTTTTTCCGAAGAAAATAATTGCCACACTAGAGCGTATAGCACACTTTTTTCAGGTACTGGAATTTGCCATAATGATAAAGGACATCAGATAACAAAGCCTATGTTTAGCAGTGGATTTTTTAAACTGGCTTTTGATTTAACTCCAGATGCATCTGGGAATGAAGTGTATCAAGGTTTACTAAACCAGGGTACAATTAGAATAGAGATTTATTCATCACCGTTGTAAATAGTCCGTCAATTGAATTACTTCTATCATATTTTACTGTTTTATACTCCCAAACTTCGTAAATATTTAGAAGTTCGTATCCCTTTTCAATAGCTTTTACTACTTCATCGATCACCCAAGTACCTATTAATGGTCTTTCTGTGTCAATATAATAACAATATTCTCCTTAATATTTTTCTTCACTACAACTTCTACAAAGCGAGAACATTAATTTATTATTCTGCTTTATGGGAAGAACAGGGTGTAAAAGATGTGGTGGAGGTAAAATTTTACACTTAATTATTCCATCAATGACTGATACATTTAATTTAGAAGCATTTTCTCCTATGTAAATGGAGTTGTTGGATGCTTAATAGGAAATTTTCCTCGTTAGCAGATATATCGATATTGGGTTTTTAATTTTATTATATGTTCCATGAATTTGGATATTATATTTTCTTTAGTAGTATAGAATACAAATCATTTTGGACCGTAGGTCCAACTGCTAGAACATCGTTTAAAGAAAGGTTAGATGATGTACGACAAGATGCGTTGAAGACGATTCTTAACGGAGTACTGCTGCTCTCCGGACGAAGTACAAATTGATGAGGCACGAAAAAATGAAATATTGGAATTTCATTGAATGAAGTATGTCCATATGCCCTAACGATAAATATTCCTTAAGGAAAGTTGAATATGGCAGTTTATTTTCATGATTGCGATCCAATCGTTTTTCTAATAATATAAATCTCCTTTTCGCAATTTCAAAGGATTTTCCCAAAAGCTTGGGAGGCTTCTTGAACGGCAGCTTTACCATGATGCTACCATTCTACAATCTGCTGACGTTCTTTTCGAAAATCACTTCGCATTTTTGCTCTCCTTCGGTTAACTTCGACACATTTGTTTCGACATTTTCTATATTCCAAAATTGTTCAACGAGTTTACATAAATGTTGATCTACGTCGTATGAGCATTTAGATTCAACTGCGATATTCCAACCATGATTTACAAGGGCACTTGCGTTATATCTGCCTGCCACTATCCATTCCAAAAGCGTCTTTTGTAAAGTTGGATTATTTTCTAGCTTTATTTGTCCAACTGATAACAACTCGAAAAATGTATTAGCACCGATTAACAGATCAATTTTTTGGGCCTTATAAAATAGTGGATCAGCGAATTCTATATTATCAGGTATCTTTATTTGGTTAATATCAATATCTGTGCTTGGTTGTTTACCAGTAATTGTCGGCAAAACCCATATTTCTAAGCAAGTTGAATAATCGTTGAAACGCGAATTAATGACTGCTCTTGTTTCATATTTTGATATTGATGACCTACTTCCAATTCCTTGTACACTGTCAGCTATAGGGTGTTTTCTCAATTTTAAGTTTTGAACTAATTTGTCAGTTATAAAATTTAACTGTCAGCCGGAATCTAGCAAAGTTCTAGCCATATGAAACGATCCCGCATTTTCTTTTATTTTAACCTATTGCTGTAGCCAAGAATACATAGTCTTGTTGAAAGTTTTGTGAAGAGACATGCAACGTGCTTTGAATATACTGAGATTAAGGCGAACTATAATTTTCTGATATGGGTGCAACTTTTAGTGCAGATTGTTCATTAGGTTTCCCATTATTTTGATATCGATGAAGAAGCATGTTGTGTCTACCGGAGCAGACTCTGCATTTAGTTTATTTACATTGCTTTAATGTGTGTCCTTCTCTTAAGCAATTAATGCACAAATTTATTTTCTTTACGTGTGCAAATCTATCTTGAACCACTAGTTTAGCAATTTTTTTACAACTGGAAATTTTATGCGATTGATCTGAAAAAAATTTGCAACCAGAATTTAATGGGTTGGAAACAGTCAATGTCATTCCATTATTTGGTTTAGATTTAAATATATTTTTTTGATTTACTATTACTCCAGGAGTTTTCATTTTGTTTGTATAATTTTGAATCACGTGTTTCCAAAAACATACATCTTTTGATCAACGTTTGCGCCAAGTCATTCCAAGTCGATAACTTCGAAAAACTGAGTGACTCGTCCCACTTTTTCTGTGTGTCAACATCTAATTTTGTATTTACTAAATATATCACTAAAGCCTCTAGAATATCTTTGTCGGAACCCAGCGAATGTAATGCATTTAAATGAGCATTTACATTATCAAGAAAACTTCTCAACTGTTCTGCCGAATTTCTAGCAATTTTAGGTAGATTGAAAACGTCAGCTATGTGCTCTTGGAATATGATAGTGTTATTGTCATACCTTTTCTTCAATGTGTCGAGTGCTTTGTCATAATTAGATGTATGTTGCCCTAATGCGTTTATAGTGCGAAGAGCTGGGCTTGATACGCAATTCAATAAATGTGTATATTTTTCTGTAGCGGAAATATCCTGTCCACCAACTAATTCATTAAACTTTGCTATAAAGGAAGGATATTCGGAATACTTTCCTGTAAATGTGGGATGTTTCATTTTCGGAAGATTTGGTTTTGGTGTAATTAATTATGCATATGAGGCGTTACTAGTCTCATCAAGAATGCTAGGTCTTTTTTGATTTGGTAGCAATGAAAGAATTTTAGACTTAACGCACAATATAAATCTTCTAATTCTCCACGAATTGTATCATTCATTGAATTTGTAGGAGCAAGCTGTCCTATACCAGACTGATGGGATAATAGTAGTTTCCAATATGATTCTAGACCCAAACTACATTCTAAATCAGTTGCGGTTAAAGTATCTTGTTTTAAATTGATAGAAAACTTTATGCGAGTATCCATTAACATGGATACTCGATCGTTGACGTTTAAGTTTATCAAGTTTCTTTGCAGTTGTATTGTCATCAGGTATGATTTCAATTAAGTGTGTTTCGGCTTATGATAATTTTCGAAAAAATATAATATATGTAATAGATATTTTATTCTCTGACATCAATGTCAATTATTGAATCCAAAACTTATAATCACAACAGTAGTATAGCTATGGGGGTTCTAGACTAAAAATGTGTCATCATTTTATTCCCGTGACATCACGGGAATTGAAAAAAAACGTTACGGAGTATTATGGAATTGAATTTTGGTTTGTAAGGGTGTTATAACATAGAATTTAAGAAGCAAAAATTTAAGGAACAGAACATATGGCATGTATCCGTCGAAGTTGTTGATAAGTGAACCCGTCGAAGTTGAATTTTGGTTTGTAAGGGTGTTATAACATAGAATTTAAGAAGCAAAAAATTTAAGGAATAGAACATATGGCATGTATCCGTCGAAGTTGTTGATAAGTGAACCCGTCGAAGTTGTTGGAAGCATGTATTTGTGTTTTGAATAGATTATATTATAAATGTAAAGATGTAGTGAAATTATAAAAATACCCTATAGTATGTAGTGAATGTTTGTGGTTTTGCGATGAGAGTTTAAAATTTAAATTTAGAATTTTGTAATTTTTTTTAAGTTCTTATTGGTCTTATATGAAGCAATTGTGAAAAATTAAAATTATGCTGATAAGAAAATAAAAAATTGTTTTTTCTGTTCTCTCAACTTAAATTAATTGTATTGATAAGAAAATAAAAAAATTTTAGAAGCATAAATTCTTTATTAAAAAAATCAAAAATGACGTCAGGGAATTCCTTATTATTAATAGAAAAGGAAAAAAACCAAAAAACCGATAAAAAAACAGATAAATATAAAAATTAAAAAGAAAAAAACTTCTAACAAGACCATCTGTATAATTTGCTAAAGTTAATAATAGCTGATGTCATCAAAAAAATAAAAGTTGCTGAAAGTAAATGGTGGGGGAGGAAGGAAAAAATTAAATCAATCGAAATATGATTTCTATAAAAACAAAAAAAAATGTATCCTATAGTTGATGGGTATAGTTTCTGGTTTATTTTTTCTATGTAAATGTATAAAAATCGCAAACATTATTTCTTATCAGTAATAAAATTAAGAAATAATGTTTGTGGTTTTCTTTTTGTGTTAGAAATTTAGAAATAGCTACAAGTATCTACTAAATATTTTTATTTTATTAAAATGTGAATGAAATTTTATTTTATTACTGATAAGAAATAATGTTTGTGGTTTTCTTTTTGTGCTACAAATTTAGAAAAAAAAAACAATATTTTTCTTTATATTAAATCAGTTTTGTTAATCCATGAATTGTGAGCGGATGAGAATCCAATCCATTTTACAAAAATCTTATTATCTTTAGTTTTAATAACTTTTTCAACTAAATAAATATTATTATGTTTAGATTTAAGCAACTCATGTTCATAGAAGCTTCCTTGTATGTGTTGACTTTGATAATCTTCCAGTAAATATGTGACAAGATTAGTGATTTAAACTTTTCTTATCTTAAATAATTCAGTTGTCCAATTTGGAGTGTAGCCTTTTTCAAAAACATGTTTATACTTGCTTATTCGAACTGAATCAGTAATTTTATATTTTGCGGGTAAAGCTATTTTTATATGATTATATACAGTTTCAAGTAAATTTTCAGCATTATCTTTATTGACATCAGATGGTCGTTTCTGAATTGTTCGATGTTTAGTGTTGTTATATTGTTTAACTTGTTCTGCAATTAGATTAATCCATTTATAATTTCCATTAAAACTAAATTCTTTCCACATCTTTTCTTTTAAAGTTCTATTAAAACGTTCTAAATAATGGTTTATATGATATTTATCCATTAAATTTTTGAATATTTTATTAATAAATTCTTTCCCATCATCGGTTTGCAAGTTTTGCGGATATCTTTTAGAATTCGCAAAAATATTTTGCATTGCTTGTGTGACGTTCTCTGAAGTTTTTGTTTTTATAGGGATTGCCCATGCATACTTAGAAAAGATGTCAATTACAGTTAATAAAAATTTAAAACCTTTGTTTTCTTTAGCATATGAACCCATTTCTACTAAATCAGCTTGCCATAGATCGTCAAATCCTTTAATTATAACTCTACGACGTTTAAAATTTCTCCGTGCAGGCTTATGCAACTCTTCAACAACCTCTCTTTTATTCATTTTTAAATAAAATGTATGTAATTATTATATAACTAATTAGAAAATCTTTCACTGAAAATGTTTTTCCGATTATTACTATCAAGAATCTTGGAAATAATTTCGTCAGTATTTTGAATTCTTCGATTAAATCTGTTGCGATCCAGTGCTATAATTTCCCAATATTTGCATCGAGCTAACTTATATGCAGTATTCCACTTGTATAATATATGTATTTTGGGCTTTAACATAAATCTGACTTTCTTTTTTACTTTCTTTTCATCACCATCATAATCATCTCCCCTCTCGTTCTCTTCAGAAGAATCTGATATATAATCTTCCTTCTCATCACTATTTTCAGAAGAAGAATCTGAAACATCAAGCCATGTGAATAAGTCTACAACCTCATCCTTACTCATCTTCTAAATAACTAATTAAAGCACATAAATAAAATTAAATAAAATAAAATAAAAAGCAAACAATAAATGTTCAATGTATTTTATATTCTTTATTTGTATATTAGTTTAATAGTATGTATACTTTTATTATAACTTATTTTCTATTCTTTTATATAATTCCATTAATTTGGAACAGTTTAACATACATTGTTCTGCTGAATAACATGGGCAAGTATCTGGAAGACTTGTAATATTATCTGATGCATAGGGACATATATCCCAATGATATCCATACTCTTTCGTTTCAATTTGTATAGAATTTTTAAATAATTTTAAAAATTTGAAATGATCTTTTAACTGTTCATAATGTTCCTCCAATAAAATATCTTCATATTTATTTAAAAAAATATTTAAAGAATATCCTATTTGATGTATATCCATTTTGAAAACTCAATGAGAACTAATCCCAATTACTTTTTAAGTATTAAATTATTAATTATATCTAATGCCGACTGAGCTTTGGCTTCAGCTTTTTGTAATCTCTCATTAATAAATCCAATTGGTTTTTTAACTTGAAATTCAATAAAATCATTCATTTTTGAAAATTTTTCTTTTAACATAGCAGAAAATTTGATGTGGATATTCTCTAAACTATCTTGCATTTTTTCTTCTAAAATTCTTAATTTTTCTCCTGCTAATTTAAGTTCTATAGACATTGTTGTCTCTGTAATATCAAACATTTCTCCTATATAGTTTTTTATTAATTCTTTGTGAAAGAAAATTTGGTTATTCACAAATGTTTGTGTTGCTGCATCATTTCCGTTAACTGGATCTTGAACATTTGATAAAATTTTCTTATCTAAATAATAATTTCCTTCAGAAGTTAATTTGAAACCTAAACCTGGAGGACCTTGAGTATGTAGTTTTCTAGAAGAAGAAGCTGTACTACGTTCAAACTCATCAAGTGGCATTATTATTTTTACTGATTGTTAATTTAAAATATTATTGAATTATATTTGCTTCTCTCAATTCTTCAATTATAGATACAATTTCATTGTGATGATTATTGTTACCAGCTGATTGTGAACTAATTAAAAGTCCTAATCTGTCAACTAACTCATTAGGATCATCCCAATAAACAAACTGATTTGATTGATTTCTATAATTTAAATGCGTTTCTGGCATAGAAGATTTATGTAAGAACGTTCTAAAAAATTTCTTTTTTGAATAACCTGAACCAGATTTTTTATACCTAGTGTTGTAATCATGTTCATAAAATTTTCTTAATATGTTCTTGTATTTATAACCTTTGTTTCCTTTTATTTGCCCTAAACTATCATAATTTCTTCTATGTGCATTCGTTTTGTTAAGTATTTGATAATACATACTTAAAGCACTTTCAGTATAGTTTAAAGGTCTTTTTTTAAATATTAATTCATATAGCCCATCAGTTCCTTTAAATTCCTCATCATCAATCAGTATATTTTTAGTATTTTCATCTATTTCAAAATTAGCATTACCAAGTTTTCGAATATTTAATGATTTATCAAAACGTGGTCCATATGTTCTATCAAGTTCTGATTTGGTGAAAGCAGGAAATTGTGCAATTGATGATTCATCACTATTAGAGAATTTTAAAGTATTTGGCGTTGAAGTTTTTGAAATTGATGATTCATCATTACAGAATTTTAAAGTATTCGGTGTTGAAGTTTTAAATTCATTGTATGTATTAGCCTTGTTGCTAGGTGTTTTAACTTCCAATGTAAATGACTAATTAAATCTTTCATGAGTTGTTCATCCATTTTTTTTAAAATGAGGATTAGTTCAATTATTAACTGTAAATTATCGACTGAACTGTTCTCTTGCTAACTTCTAACTGGTAATCGCAAACTGCTAACTGGTAACTGCTATATGCTAATAGCCAACAGCTAACTGCAAATTGCTAACTGCTAAATAACACCGTTCAGTTAGTAACTGTTGAACGATTCGTTCAGCTAATAACTGCTTACTGTGGCAGATCTCTTGTTAACTAAAATTTAGCAAATGCATCAAAATTTTTCTGATAACGTCCATTATTTAAACTGCTATCTTTATTGATTAATAGAAAACCATAATTATCATTCCAGCAGCATGCACTCAATTTTTTAAAATCGTTATAAGACATATCAGAATTTACATGATCATTATATATATGTTTTAAATTTAAATCATCCTGCTTGAATATAATCAAAAAATTAGCATTATCTCTAACTAAGTGCTTTGGAATTCTTGTATAAGACTGGCATAAATAAAAGCTATCCACTTCTTGATGACGCCCCATACAAAAATAGGCCCTTATACTATGTTGCTTATAACAAGCTGCATCATCAAAAATAAATATTGAATTTGGTTGTGAGGCCGACGGTTCAATTACATCAACGTTATTTGAAAATTCGTTATATCTCATTCCTTTGATTGGTTTTATTAATTTTTTTAAATATTCATATTTAGGTTGATGTAATGATTTCGAGTAAATGTATATGTTTTGAAATTTAAGCCCTTTAGGATCTAAAAGCATACTTATCATAACATTAGTTTTACCACAATTTGAAGGCCCAACTATTAATCCTCTTATACTATCTGGAAAGCGTTCACCATGTTTTTTAATTTTGGTTTTTGAATTTTGATCAAAATTTTTAACTTTAACTGCATTATCTACTTTTATAAATTTCATTTTATAAAACGTAATTAGTGTTTGAGTACTTTCTTAAACTAAAGAGTATATTATGTCTCTTCGAAATAAATATTCAAACAGTGATAAAAAAAACTGTCAATGGAAAAGGTGTTGTTAATTCTTTAATTAATAAACTACCATTTGAAGCACATTTACTTGGTTATAATTATTGTGGACCTGGAACAAACTTGTCAAAACGATTAGCTCGTGGCGATAAAGGAATTACTGGTTTAGATGAAGCTTGTCGAGAGCATGATATAGCTTATTCTCAAAATATTGATCAAAGTCAACGTCATATAGCTGATAAAATACTAGCAGAGAAAGCTTGGCAAAGGGTTAAAGCTAAAGACTCAAGTTTTGGTGAACGGTTAAATTCATATCTAGTTACAAACACAATGAAAGCGAAAGTTAAACTAGGTATGGGTTTAAAAAAGAAAACAAAGAAAACTAAAAGAAAACAAAAAAAACCTTTGAAAAATGTCATAAAAGAAGCCAGTTAAAAGTATAAAAAAACCTATGAATGAAAAAAATAGTATAAGAATAGCTTTGCAAGCAGCTCGAAAATATTCTAGAGGGCAGAAAAAAATAATAGATATTCCTAGAATAATTCCAGTACCAAAAATTGGTGGAGTTCTACCTTTAATTCCAATTTTTGCGGGTCTTACAGCTATTGGAGCATTATCAGATGGTGCTGCTGGGATAGCTAAGGCTGTAAGCGATGCTAAAAATGCCCACAAACAGTTACATAAAAGTGAGCGTCATAATAAAACGATGGAAGCTATTGCATTAAAAGGAGGAAAGGGATTACACTTAAAACTCTATAAGAAAGGATTAGGTCTTTATTTGAACTCAAAAAACCATTAGATAAGCTACCCAAAAGACCACTTACAAATTATGATTTAGAAAAATTTGGTAAAAAATACTTGAAACATTTTCGAGGGGTTTTTATGAGAGACAATTTACCTGCAAAAAAGCCTTGGAAATTTGAATGTGGTGTAATAAATTTAGATAATTCTATTGGAAATGGAACACATTGGGTAGCTTATTTTAAAAATGCAGAAATAACACACTATTTTGATAGTTTTGGGAATTTACGCCCACCATTAGAAGTAATTAAATATTTAGGTGATAAGCTTGTATATAATTATAATAAATATCAAAACTTTAATACATATAATTGTGGTCATCTATGTTTAGAATTTTTATTTCATATTGTTAAAAAATAAAGCAAAATTATCAGTAAATAAAACATAATAAAACAAAAATAATGTTTTTTATTATTAGTCTAGCTTTATTAAAACTAACCTACATTAATAATTTTGTTCAAGTTCAAGGTTATTTCTTTCTTTCTATTTGAATAAAAAGAAACATAAAACTATATGATAAAGAATACTTAGAATTTAGTTGTAATACAAGAAATTTAAAGAAAAATTAGAATTAGAAATATTATATAGGTATACATTTATTATGATGATGATGATCAGCCTTGAAAATCTATAAAAACAGAATAGATTTACGAAATATCTCATTATTTCAATTAAAGACATGTCAATAACATTAACTTTAAACGGAAACTGTTCCATATTAACCACTAATTATTTTCCTCCTATAGACCTAAAGTGGGAAGAATATACATGTGGTTTAGTAGATTTTTAAACATACAATTCAATACCGAATATAGATGAGGAAAATAATAGATTTATTATTGATAATAAATCCATCATTCTTCCCACAGGTTTATATGATATTGAAGATATTGAAGCATTTATCAGAAAAAAATTGAATATTGTTAAAACAGACAATGAGAAGTTAATTATAAGACCTAATAATAATACTTTAAAATATGAAATTTTTGCTGATAAGGAAATTGATTTCGAAAGAGAAGATACTATTGGTAGATTATTAGGTTTTAGCAGAAACAGATTATTGCCAAACAAATGGCATACTTCAGATCTTTTTGTTGATATTAATAAAATAAACATAATAAGAGTGGAATGTAATATTATTTCCGGAACTTATATTAATGGAGCAGAAGCTCACATTTTACATGAATTCTCTATTAACGTTAGTCCTGGCTATAAAATAATTTAAGTTCCTAATAATGTAATTTATTTACCAGTAACCGTTAATCAGATAAGTTCTATTACTGTAAAACTGCTTGACCAGAACGGTAATTTAGTTAATTTTCGTGGAGAAACAATAACAATTAGATTGCATTTAAAGCCTCAAAATGCTAACATTTAATCAAAACCAATCTCATCAATTCTATATACCTTCACAGAATATGAAACAACAGTTTAATCAATCATAGTTATTCAAAGGAGTAGGAGGTGGCTATCAACACTTAGAATATAAAAAACGATTATCATTTGAGAACAAAGAATACCTAAAATCTCTTGGGTATTTACTAAAAGCAAATTAAAATGGAGCTTTTTAATGATCCTGTTTTTAATGAAACTATAACTAGTGCTCAATGGCATTCATATTCACCATACACAAGTTCATTTGGATTAAGTGATATCATTAAAATACAAATACAAAATCAGAATTTAAATATATTACCTTCAACAAGTCTAATTTATATAGAAGGATACACATCAAAACATGATGGATCAGCTGTTACACATACTAAACTAGTTAATAATGATATACCATTTCTATTTGATGAAATTCGTTATGAACTTAATGGTAAAGAAATTGATCATAATCGTAATGTTGGGATAACACCAACATTAAAAAATTATATTTCACTCAATCAAAATGAAAGTACCGCTTTATATAATGCAAGGTGGTCACCTAATGAATCAATTAAAATGAAAGGACTTTATTTCAATTTTTGTATACCCTTAAAGATATTATTAGGATTTGCAAAAGATTATAAAAATATTATTCCAAATGCAAAACATGAATTGATATTAACTCGCTCTGGATTAAATGATAATTCATTATTATGTAATGCTACTAATGCTGCTATTGAAAAACCGAAAATTCTTATCACAAAAATATATTGGAAGGTTCAACATATTAACTTAGCTGATAATCTTAAATTAAATTTATACAAAAGTATTGAAAATGGTTCGGTTATGAAAATTCCTTTTAGAAATTGGGAATTACATGAGTATCCTACATTACCAGCAGGAACTACACATCATATTTGGAAAGTTAAAATAGCTTCACAACTTGAAAAACCTCGGTTTATTATTTTTAGTTTACAAACTGATAAACAAAATAAAATTAATGAAGATCCATCAAAATTTAATTTTTGTGATATTGAAAATATAAAAGTATATTTAAATTCTAATTCATATCCATATGAAGATATGAATTTAGATTTTGGTAAAAATCGTTATGCATTAGCATATGAAGCATATTCGAATTTTAGAAGCTTCTATTATAATAACTCAATATCAGAACCTTTAGTTTCATGGGACAATTTTAAAGATGATTCTCCAATCTTCATAATTGATACTCGTTATCAAGATGATAATTTTAAAATTGGTCCAGTTGATGTCAAAATTGAATTAAAGACTTTAAAAAAAATTCCAGACAATACTACAGCTGATTGTCTTATTTTGCATGACCGCTTAGTCGAATTTAAACCATTAACAGGAGAAGTTAATAAAATTAGTTAAATTTCTAAATAAATGTATTAAATTTAATCAATTAAATTCTTCTGAAACATAAAAATGGAATATGCAATAATTGATATACAAGGTTTTCGAGATAATAATAATAAATTCATTTTAAAAGAAATTGCTATTCTTCCATCAAATGATGAAATTCAACATTTTATAATAAAACAGCTTTATGGATACCATTATTTAGATGCTAAAATAAAATACACAAATAAATGGCTCACTAAAAATCATCATGGTTTACAATGGTTTGACGGCAAAACTCATTATTGTGATGTTATAAACTTCTTAAAAATTTTTATACCAAATCAAACCAAAATTTATGTTAAAGGAAAGGGGAAAAAAGCTGGATAAGTAATATGTTAAAAAATTCAAATGTTTTTGATTTGAATGATCATGATTCTTCAAGTTTAAAAATATTGAAAAATCAGCAAATTCGCTGCTTAAAAAGATGTTCGAATCATGTTGGTGTTTGTGTCATAGAAAATGTTTACTTATTAAAAACGCTGATATAAATATTAAATATTGAAGCAGGCCTCAAATGAAAAATATCAGAGTTGCAGAATTGTTTAAAAATTACGTATTCATGGATAATAAAACCTTCTACTTTTGGAGATCAAATAAATATGGATAAAATAAAAAAGGTTTGGAATAAACTTTAATCATCAAATAATTATAAAAAATTATTAAACACTTCAACAGAATCCACCAAAAAATGGGAGGAAGAAGTGAAGAATCAATATCATAAAAAAATAAATGGACCTAAAAATATCTGAAAAAAAATTAAAAATTATTTATTGTAAAACGTAAAAAAAAAAAACACAAAGAATTTTGCTAAATAAAAAATATAAATTTTATTTGAACTTATTTTTTTTATAAAAGGTTATTTAGTTTTTTTAATAGAGAAATTCCATTTTATTTTATTTTTTTCTTTTGAAACTATTTCAAAATAATAGCTAATTTTATTGGAAAAAATTAATTTATTTAATTTTTCAATAATTTTGCTGTTATGCTTTTTCACATACATGTTGGGTAAATATGTGTAAAAACTACTACACTCTGTTTTAATGCTTCTTTGATATCCTCCCAAAGCATTTTTAAATGAAGAATCCTTTTCTTCTAATAATGTGATGACAAATTTTTTATTAATAGGTAGGTCACTCATTGCTACGTATGACATTTGTTGTTGATCTTCGTTAATTTCATGCAGAAATTCTTCTAAGTTGGAAACCTCATCATCAGATTCTTCAACGTCTACAAAATCCAAGTTCCTTTTTGCCATCTTTTTTTATTGTTTTGGTTGTGTTACTTTTTAAATCTGTGTTACTGTTTAAAAGTTTAAATCTCAACTGATATTTTCTTCATGATTTGTATGCTATTTATACTCAAACTTAATCAAAAAAAATCTGAATTAATTGTACAAAATTAAAAAACAAAACATTAACTGTTAGAGGATGTTTGAGGTTTTATGGTACCCAAATTTCTTAAACTTCATTAATTCAACTTATCATTAAAATATTTTGTGGTTTGACAATTCTAATAATATTGTTAAAATTTCTATGTGCTTTAATAAAAAATAAAAACTAGAATGTTTCAATATGATAAAATTAGAAAGAAAAAAAATATTTCTTTATTAATTATATATCCAAACTTCAATTAAAATGGATGTTACCAAACAAGAAGCAGATTCAACTAGGTTTCCATTTCATGAAAATGAAATTAATAATAATGGAAACAATAATAATAATAATAATAATAACAATAGCAACAACAACAAAAATTATCAATGTGTTCAATGCTTGGATGTTTCATCTACTGTTTTAGATCAAGAAATTGCAAGCACACATTATGAAGGATCTGAAGGATCAATAATCCTCTGGCCATTAGAAGAACGAAGAGTTGAACTAATTGAAGAATTTGATGATCATCATGAATTAGTTATAGAAGAAGAAGAAGTGGACATAAATAACCAACAAGGGGATCGATATTACATGGAGTGGTTGGAGAGACAATTTTAATTTTGTCATTAAAAACATTCAAAACTGTTCCTAAATTGTTAAAAAGAAAAATTCAAAATAAAAATCAATTTTTTTTTTATTTAATTAATTAAAATTTTTTATTTTAAAATCTTAAGAATAAATATTTAATTTTCAATCTTTATAGGTATTAATCTCAATTATTTTCAATAGCGTAGTGACCCCATGCATAAGTATTAATATTATTTTCTAATATATATCTTTTGTTATCACATGAATTTAATGCAAGTTTATTTTGTTTAATACTATACATATTGTGTTTCTTTGATTTAATCAAATTGTGTTCAACTATTTTATTAACATTATTATTTAAACAATTTACAAAATCATCAAAACAAATTTCCCTTTTAACAACATTTTTCTTAATACCTTTAATTTTTTTAGTTTTTTTACTATTTTCTACCTTAATTGCATACATTTTTGCTCTTAAACCAACAAAATGCGACATTATCTTACCATTTAATTCATCCTTCATTAGACCAACAATTTTTTTATTTACTTGAGGTATTTGCCAAATGTTATCTTCCGGATAACCACTTGTATCGAAACGTAGCTGACAATCATTCTTTATATGTTCATATATATTTACATTAGAAATTTCATAAATTAAACTGTCTGTATCAGTATAAATAATTGAACAATCAGTACCAAATTTTGGTTTCATATAGTTATAATGATATTCATAATTTAAAGTTTTTGTTATATCTAACACACATAATCCTATATAAATAGGTTTGCAAAAATAAACTTCTGTTTTAAACAATTCTATTGCTACTAAGTTTTCATTAAAAACGGTACAATTTTTAAAAAATGGTGAGGCAATTAAAGATTGGGCACCAAATTTTTCCAAATGTTGCATTATTTTTTAATTTATATTGATTTTTTTCAAAATCATTTTTCGCTTGCGCTCTCAACTGAGTGTTCAAATCAATGTATGGTTTTAACCATGGTGATTGATCAAACTCTAAAATTTTATGTATTTTTCTTAATTTTAAACCACATTCTATTGCTTGTCTTAAATTCCTATAATGTATAACATATTTTGTTTTATCATGCAGTGTGTCTTTTTTTTGTTTAGAGTTTGGTGGATATGTATTCTCTGGACAAAAAGGTAATTCAGAATGTAAATCATGAATTTCCTTAGGATATTCCATATCTACTTCAAGAATATACCCTTTAGAAGAGTCATTCGAAAGAGATAAAATGTTTTCTTCAGTAAAATCTTGAATATTTTCAACCCATTGAAAATTTCCAGTTAGCAATGATTGTGTCATAGCATACCCATATTGATTATTTATATCCCAATACATCATATATTTCTCAGGTTTTTCAGGATTATAATTTTCTAAATATTTATTATTAGCTTCACAATACCTTTTAGAACATTGAGTCAGACCTCCTCGTATACCCTTCTATGAACATGATCATATCAATATCTGTCAATAATTCTAACTCTCTCCCAGTATACAATAACATAGCATCTCAAGTATAACCGGGAAGTGTATAATAATGGGTTGGGTCTAATTTATGAGATTTCAAAGAACTTATTCGAAATTTTTCAAATACTTCAGCCAACAATAAAACATCGGTTTTTAAATATATGTCTGAGTACTCTCCTAAATTTTTTATATTCAATTCACTATACACTTTCTGAGCATGTTTATAATTCTTATCACTAACATGTTTCTTATTTAATTGATTATAGAAGTGCTCTTTAGTTGGAAGATCTTCTTCTAAAAAATTTTCAAAATTATCAAAATAATCATATGGATATATACCCTTACGTTTCAATAAATTAATCTGAGTAATTGTTAAATTAGAAAATTTTGATTCTAAAACTGGATATTCACCTAGCAATGATGAAATAGAATCTAGGCTAGCTGGTAAAAATCGAAATGAATGTTATTATTTTCAAATATATGTATTTTGTCTAATTCCATTGGAAACTTAATGTTATCTAAATTCAATACCATTTCGTAATGTGGATAACTTGATGGTCTATCCGAATGCCTTTCAGTTGGATATAGAGCAGACACAACAGCCCAAGCAAAACAAGCATTACCATTATTTTTCACATTGATTACCGCTTTTTTTCTAAGTATATCAGATGGTGTTCGAATGAAAGAGCATCCTGTTTTAGGCACATACTTGTTAATATTTATTACCAAATTAATGATCGCTGAAAGCGCCCAGCCGCTATCTTTTTCCTGAAAGTCATCAAACTTTGCTAATAAAGATTGTGCTATACCATCATTTAAAATTTCTTTTAAATCATCATCTTTGTAAATTATTATATTTTTTGTATTCAAATGCTTGAAATCAGTTTCTGTACCAGCCCTATAAGCTACAGGTTTTTTAAATTCACCACAGAAAATTGTATTCACTTTAATACTCACATATTCTTTCAATATTTCTTCAAATTTTACAATCATCAATGCAATACAATCTTTGAGGAACTCCTTGAGATCTTGATAAAATAAATTTGTAATAACAGCTCTTCTTATTCTTTGTGAAAATGCTGAAGATGGTAATTCTTCCCAGACCAAATATTTTTCATTATTTAAAGAATTATAAGAAGTAGAAGGTTGTTCATTTGTATTTATATTTTGTAGACTTGTTCCTTGTTTTTCATTTCCTTTCAGACCGATCATAAATTGTATGAAAGATTTGAGTTTACTTATAGCTGACAAAACTTTAGTTTTTTCCCCTACTGTTTGAGCATGCTCCAAAATTTGTTCCAAATTCTTAACATCTTTTAACACACTTTCAATATTTTCACTCACTACACTTTTGTTGTCAATGCAATCAAATACTTTATTTTGATTTTTTTCAATTACACTTGTTATTAAGTTTTCCATTTTAATTGTCAATGTTATGTATGTAAAAGCCAACATCAATATGTCACAAACCTAACTGTTTCATGTTTTTATATATTTTCTATTTTCAAAATCGTTCTTTTTTTTTATTACTGATAAGAAATAATGTTTGCGATTTTCATACATTTACATAGAAAAAATAAACCAAAAACTATACCAATCAACTATAGGATACATTTTTTTTTGTTTTTATAGAAATCATATTTCGATTGATTTAATTTTTTCCTTCCTCCCCACCATTTACTTTCAGCAACTTTTATTTTTTTTTGATGACATCAGCTATTATTAACTTCGTCAAATTATACAGATGGTCTTGTTAGAAGTTTTTTCTTTTTAATTTTTATATTTATCTGTTTTTTTATCGGTTTTTTGCTTTTTTTTTTCTTTTCTATTAATAATAAGGAATTCCCTGACGTCATTTTTGATTTTTTTAATAAAGAACTCATGCTTCTAAAATTTTTTTATTTTCTTATCAATACAATTAATTTAAATTGAGAGAACAGAAAAAAAATTTTTTATTTTCTTATCAGCATAATTTTAATTTTTCACAATTGCTTCATATAAGAACTTAACCAATAAGAACTTAAAAAAATTATAAAATTCTAAATTTAAATTTTAAACTCTTATCGCAAAACCACAAACATTCACTACATACAATAGGGTATTTTTATAATTTCACTACATCTTTACATTTATAATATAATCTATTCAAAACACAAATACATGCTTCCAACAACTTCGACGGGTTCACTTATCAACAACTTCGACGGATACATGCCATATGTTCTGTTTCTTAAATTTTTGCTTCTTAAATTCTATGTTATAACACCCTTACAAACCAAAATTCAATTCCATAATACTCCGTAATGTTTTTTTTCAATTCCCGTGATGTCACGGGAATAAAATGATGACTCATTTTTGGTCTAGAACCCCCACAGCTATACTACTCAAAACTAAAATGCAATAAATGACAGGTTAATTACTATATTTGTGACGTATTTAATGTATTCTATTGATAGGTGTAGGCTAGCATATGTTATATGAATTGTATGAATTCAATTTTGTGTTCTAGTATTTACAATACGAAGTAAACGAATACTGATTTTTTCAATTGTGTATATAAATAGTGTATAGTGTAGATTGGTAATGACACTGTATCAAACGACGATATAAACTTGATGAAGGGTGATTTATTTAATAATATTGTATATTCATACAGCAGTATTGTATATTCATACAGCAGTATTGATAACGAATGTATTATGAGATGTCAAAGCCAGGTGTTTATTATTTGTTATGTTTCAGTTAAATTAATTTTATTGACAATATTTTACATAAATGTAACAATTTTAAAGTAATAATAATTTTAACTGCTTCAGTTTGTATTAATTTTATTTTTCGGAAACTATTGCACAAAGAATACGACAACGAAAATACAATAGTCACAAACGATTTGCAAATTATCGCATGCGAGAAAATGTGTCAGTAGCAATAATGTTGATGATGATCAGTTAAAAAAATAATTATTATTCATATACGAAAATGTTGCAAGCAATGTACATTTAGTTTATTTCGAAATTTCGTGATACAACTTATCGTATCACCGATACATACAATGTTTCGAGGATTCCAGAAAAAAGTAAGCAACAATGTTGAAAATGTTGATAAATAATGTATACGAATGTTGACATACGAAATGTTTAGCAACCATATAGAGAGAATGTGGCGGTAAATTTTTGATATATTTTTTTTTGTAGCGAATATTTATTTCACAATGTAACCAAATTTTGTTTAATATTCAAATTATTTGAATTGATGCTCAGATTAAGTATGATTTTTATTATTGCAGATTTATGTAATTGAATTTGTTAATCAAAACTGATTGAAATATTCTATTGAGCTGGTATTTATTTTGATACTTTGAATTAAAGTTTGTATATTCATAAAAAAAATTTTTAGTTGTATATGTATATGTAAATATATTTATTGCTTTCATGAACGAGCTTGAAGGTTTTCAACTGTATTTTGATTAAAAGATATCCAAGATTATGTATATGTGATTTAGTGACTATTTTGTTTGCGGTCAATGAATATATTTTTATATTTTAATTTTGAAATTTATTTAGCAAGAATTTATTGTGTTAGATAGTATCCAAAATCCCTTACTTTATTTGAAATTTAGAATAAGTGGGAATATAATTTTGTGTAATGGACTGCACCTTGTTGTGTATAAATGAAGAAATTGAGCTTCTTGTGGATTTCTGGTTTTCTTCAAGTTACAGCATACCAGTTACAGAAATCCTAAGATGGAGAACTTTTTAATTTACAAATTTGTTCCTTTAAAATACTTATTTCAAATGTTTCCGAAGGGTCCTGTCACTGTCGCCAAATTGTTCACGCAAGAGTTTTTGCTGAAATATATTTTGATTTCTTTCCAAATTGAAATAAAAGACTTTATTAAACTTTATAATATTTAATCTTTAATTCAGAATATGTATAAAAAAAATGAACCGCTTGCTTCTATAGCCTTTGACAATCTAAAAAAACCACGTTTTTACAAATCGTATTCATGTTAAAATTTATGAGAGAGACATTTATGAGTTTAACTGTACAATGAGATGTTAATTTGTCATGAAATATTAAGTGTCAATTATGATTATATTAAACCCAATGTTACCATACTAATTTAATTGATGAAATAATACAAATATAAAATTGAAATAAAATTGAAGTACAATTGTACTTTTATAAAATCAACGTGGTGAATAACTAAGCTAATGGCTTAACACTGGTCTTATAATAAATTTGATTTTACGTCCACGTACGTTAAATTTTTTAACTACTTCTGTACAGTCGCTTTCAATTGTGCAACGCGTTATATTCTTGGCAGAATTCAAAAACTTTTGTAGGATAAGTTTTTTGGACATTGTTTCGCTTTAAAATTAAATCAAGCACTGTTGTATTAAAATATTTTTTAACCTTTTTAAACATTCTAAACCTGACTTAAAATTAAAAAAAAATTAATCGAAAAATACTCCGCAACAATGTAATTGGAATGCACTTTAATCAATTATATTTCCCAAAGTGTAATGCACTCCTATACTCCTATCTAAAATTAAAGATAGAAAATTTGTAAAGGTCCGCTGTAGGAAAAAGATATTTTAAATATTTTTTGGGGATGGGATGTATGTGCGCTGTCTTCCACTGGGTAGGATATCTACCCGAAGAGAGGGGAAAATAAATGAAAGAGATTGCGCAATGGTTTCGCAATAGTAGAAAAAGTATTTTTTAAAAGTGTGGCAGTAATGCCATCGGGACCGCCTGACTTTTTTCTATCCAAATTTTTAAAAGCTTTAAGAACTGCAGGAGTTCTGAAAGCAATTCTACTTAAGGAGCAGTTATCCTCGGGAAGAATTCATGCTCTTTGTGTTGGCTGGGGCAATGTTGAGTTGGAGGCGAAATTTTTGGCAAAAAAATCTGTTTTTTTTTTGGGATCGGATACAATTTCGTCATTGTTATCAACCAAAGGTGGGACGAAGAACCGCCACTTTTACCGTTAAGTCCTAGCAAAGGTCCAAAAAGATTTGCTATTTTTAGGAAGATGCAAAAGTTGTCTTCTCAACCGTCTGTTGTTCAAGAACTTTTGCTTGTTGATTACTCTCCTACACCAGTTTCTTACCGCGATATAGCTCGCTCTATTAGCTTCAGTCCTATCACTCTTGTAGATTTGAAAAGCTTCTGCCCCTTTAGATATTTTATTTGCACAAATGTCATTAAACCAAGATTTGGGTGGCCTTTTAATACTTTTCATAGAGTGAGGTATGTAGGCTCTCATCCCTAGAAGAATTATATTACTAATCGCATTGGTTGTAAAGTCAATATCTCTGTTGCTAAAGCACAAAGACCAATCATAAGCTTTAAAATATTCATTTAAACCTTCCCAGTTAGCCTGGCTATAACGCCTTACTATTTTTCTTGGGACAGGTCTTCGATTGGTCTGAGTACTAAGCTCGAAGCTAGTATTAATCAAGCAGTGGTCGGAACAATCTAGAGGAGAGCTAAGTGAGACCTTGTATTTCTCAGGATGTGTAGTCAGAAACAGATCCAGGAGATGACCAACCTGGTCTACACGGTAGGAAATTAAATTAAAAATTCAAAACTATTCTTATGAATTATGATTTTTATATTTTTGTTGCTTTGTTACTTCGTCCTATGTATATGGTTCTATTCCTATACTAGTATACTATATAGAAAAATCAAATAGTATAGGCAGCTACAATTTTTGTATATGATTACTGATTAGTTACTCGTACTATTCTTATGATTTATATATTTTTGTTACTTTGGTACTTCGTTCTATTATACTACAAAAACAAAATAATATGTAAAGTTATAATTTTTATATAGGTATGATTACTATGAAAATTAATTTTTACATGTTTGATACTCATGCATGTACAAAAGTTACATTTTAATTCAGAATTAAAAGCAAAAATAACGAAAATAAATGGCTCAAGAATTCATTAGTTTGTATATGAGAGAAGATTCAACAACTTCTGTACGTCTTCCAGTAAAAAGAAGGAAGTCGAAAAGCGAACATGGCGAAGACACATGACTTAGATGTGTGCATCAGCCACAACAACAACCGCAACAACCACAACTGCAACATCAGCCTCTATCACATCAACATCAACAACATGAACCTCAACAAGGGCCACCCCCTTTAAAAAGGGAAGATTTTCATAATTATGTAAAACGGTGCTATTAACCGTTTAATTTAAAAAAATTCTTATAGCAAAATGATATGGAACCGGATCGGTTCTATATTGTTGAAAAAATGAGAAAATACACAACAAAAGCGAAGAAAGAAAAGTGGCTTTTTGAAACCCAAAACTACATCATTTTTGCGCCTGACATATATGCTAAGATCTTTGATGAAGATGCAAATATAGAAAACTTCGAAAAAGGTGCATTTTTATATTTGGTGTATTAAAATAAAAAATTTCTGCTTTTAGAAGATGCAAGAAATTATATTATTGAATATAAAAAATTTTAAATATTAAATTTTATTTTTTATAAACTTAAAATGGGTTAAAATAAAATTTAAAATAAAAATATTTGTTCTTAATTTGCTTTTCAGATTGGGACTAGAAGGGAATATATTATGGGGATTTAAATTTCAGAAGAAATAAAAACTTTTACTTTTTAAAATTTCAGGTCATAATTATCAACAAAAATAACAAATTTAAGAATAAAAAATTTATACATTTCTTTTTATTATTCATAAACAGATACCAAAAGCAATTAACTTCTCTTTGTTTTTTTTTCTCATTCCTTACAGTATGCAATACAACAATAATAGCAAAAATCGAAGATTTCTGATTATTTTTTCAAGGTTCGTATAGAACAGAAAAAGAAATCTTACATAACAGATGCACCTATTCGATAATTTTTCTCTTTTCTTTTTAATAATAAAATTAAGTTTTTTTTTCGATTCTTTTATATCTCCTTTTACCTATGTACACATATTTTATTAAGCATATGTATTTGCGCAATAAAAATAAACTTGATTTGACTTTATAAAATTCTTCTTTCTATTTGTATGATACCCTATTACAAAGTACTAATTAATTTATTGAAAAATCTAAATACCCTAAACTTGTTCAGTTCATTAACAATCAAAACTAGTTTTTGACCTACTAACCAAGAATAACCTACAGTAAACCCATCAATCAAAATGTAGGTCAGTGGGTGGAGCGAAATAATTATATTATTTTTATGTAACAATATGCAAAATAATTTTTTTAACAAAATTTCAATTAAGCATTGAGCATTGTTATATTTAGATAATTATCTCGGAAATGGTAAAAGATAAGAGAAAAATGTATTAACATAAATTCAACCTGGAGAATTGATGATTTTGAAAATGGAATAAAATTGGTACATTAATAGCGGTTTTTTATGCAAAAATTACAGTTATTTTAAATCAAAATTAAGAAATAATTTAATACCTTGTAACTCTTCAACTATGAAATATAAATAAAAGGGATATTAGTGTGAAATCTCATAACTTCAGCTAGCTACCGACACTTAAGCGAATTTTTTATGTTATACAGGAGCCAAGATATCGTTACTTTTTTAAAAAATTAACAAAATTGCTTTGAAGGCCGTTATCTCGGAAATCGTTAGAAATATACCCCCTCTCCAGAACAATTTTTAGCTTGTTATGAAATTTTCTATCACCTCCGTTCTTCGTGACCTTTGAGTGACGAACACCCTGTACATACATAATTATGTTTTTTAATTCCTTTATTTTGATATTTGATATTATTTTAATTTAATTATTCTTTTATTTTGATATTATATTAAATTGATCATAATATATTTGTACTAATCTACCATTTATGAAAAACAAAAATAATTTGATAAGTAAAATGATAAGAAAAATTTTTTTCTGCAAATAAGTTAATAAATTATTAAAAAATTTAGTGAAAAGTGATTAGTAAAAGTTTTGGGCGCAACAAACTTTAAAAAATTTTGATTATTCCATAAACGTCTCACTTTGCAATTGATAACTTATTGTATTAGTTTTTAGTGCAACAAAAATTTGTTAAATGAGTTTTTTTTACTTATTGAAAACTTTTTGAGTACTTGTCGGACATGTTTTGGAGCAACAGAAACTTTGCGAATAAAACGATAAGTTGCAAAGTAATAAAAGTAATTTTCATTTGGTCAAAGCACGACAATAAAAATAAAAAATTTCTGTAAGCCCTGGTGCTGAAACGGGTTAATGTATTCTGAGTATTTATGCTAAAGAGAAACACATTTGCTACTTTTCAAATCAATTGATTAAACCATTAAAAACACAAAAATTTAAAAAACGATTATAAAAATTGAACATAACTACGTTACAAAATTAAACATAAATCGGAAAAAAAGAAATTTTGGAAGGCCAGGCCGAATCTGGTTAATATATTGCTACCAAATTTCTTCGTTGCACTGATAAAACTAAAAAAAAAACAAATTTTATTTGTGGCAGGACAATGAAAAAAGCTTAAAAGACATGCGGGCCACAGTGGGGTAATGAACTGGAATAAGATATAACCTTTAATTCTTTAAGCTCCTTTTTAAATGCTCCTGCAAAATTTACTTGCAATCGAACCGGTGATTTTCACGTGAATCTAATGCAAATACAAAACAAAAAACAAACAAATAAACACACTTCCTGTTTTATGCATTAGATTTAACTACATTAATTACATTATATTAACGCTGTAATTTTTATTTCATAAAACCAACAAAAACTCTAAACAACGCCGGGTATTCCTACTAGTGTATATATAATATTCGTATGTTTACAAATACTAAAAAGGCAATTACTATTTAAATTAGTATTTATTTAAAAATCAGTCTACATAAATGTAAGATAAAAAAATAATGCTTTCGTTTGGCGTTTTTAGATCGAAAATATATTAAGCAGAACCTGAAATTTTTATTTTTTTTTTCTAAATGCATTTCTCTGCCACATAAATGTGGACAGGAAATTACACATACTTTCCTGTTCAGGCGTGGTTGTAAGTGTCGTAAGGGGGAATAACTCTTACGACTTGTGTGGGATTCGAACCCACACTCCCTCGGTGTTTGCAGCGTACTTTATACGATCTTACCCACTAGGCCACCGAGGCCCCTAACCTGAAATATTATATACATTTACAAATTATCAAAATTTGAATGTGGATACTTAACTACTTACTATATTGTGTTTATATTTAAAATTAAAAAGTGCTATGTGCTGAAAAAATGAAGTGTGCTAAAAGTGCTTTAATTTAAATTTATTTCGTTTAATTATTAGATATATTATAAGTAGATAGAAAAAAATGTGTAGTTGTTTCTTTTGGTCTTATGTGTTTTCCTATTTTAAGATATGCAGTCAAAAAATTGGATATGCATTTTATAATATGTATACATTTCGTTCACTCAGATGTTCATATTTATGAAAACAATGTCAACCAGTTCAATTTCAGAGATTTTAGTGGTTATATTACTTAATAATTGAAATATTTTGTTTTCAAAAATAAAACTTAATTTAATTAAAGTTATTAAAAACTTTAACTACTTGTAAAAAAACAAATAAATGATGAAATTCTTAAAAAATTAGAAATGAAACTACATATTTAATCTTTTAGGAAACGATTTCTGAAGAAAATAAAACAATACATAAGCACGGTTCACTCAGCTGTTTTTCAATTTAGACTGAAAATATATTTTTCTTTGTCCATCTACGAGTAATATACATATCTATATTTTAATTTTATTTGTTAAATAATAATCTGCTGTATATGACGTTTAACATAATTTTGTGTATGCATTGTAGTTCGTGTGAATATACCCTTATAATATGACAGTTGACAAAAAATTTGTTTGTTAAATTCGCATGTTTTTAAAATAAATTATCGATAAAAAATACGTATAATTTGTTTTATGATAACAATTGTGAGTCTCGGTTATAGACTTAATATAACAAAGAGAATAATATTATCGAATGAAGAGAAAATATTTTTTTGATTTTTATAATTTGATAATTTGAGATGAATGAAATCAACAAAATAGTATTTTTTACTTTTTACATAATGTTATGTAAGTATTTATGTATTTATTATCATCACGAAAAAATAATTAAAATTCATCAAAATAATATTTTAACTGTTTATTTATGTACATATATACATACATATGTTTTTGTTACCCAAAATTTAGCTGGCCTAGTGATACCAGACCGTTTCAACTGAAAATTTTGAAATTTTTCCTGAAAAACCTTGAAAATGTTGGTATGTTTTAAAAAAAATCTTGAAAACATTATATTTAAGATCCTTTCATATTTTTGTTATATTTAAATTTTCGAGGTAGTTTTTAATCATTTAATTCATTTAATAAACAAAAAAAACTAAACTTCTAATAAAAATTTATTCAAAATATAAATAAGTATAAATAAAACGATAATTGAAAATTGGTTTAATTGCAACGAAAAACTTTCTTTTTTTTCCTAAGGTAGGTGGGAATCTTTCAAAGACAACAAGAATTGCCCCTTGGTAGTCTCAGATTGTTATTGATTAAACCTACCTCCCCTTTAGCCAATATAATGCGATGAAACTCTTATCGGCTAATGCAATATATTGGATAGGGAATAGGTATAGAAAAGGATAGGGAATAGGGAACCCTTATCTGCTAATGCAATATATTGGATAGGGAATAGGGATGGGAAAGGATAGGGAATAGGATGCGGAAACATTAAATTGGCAGTGAGTGGGACTGTGAGGAAACAATGAATTACTATTAATTATTATTATTATTACTATTAATTATACGATATGCAATTAACTACAACATATTTTATTTATATGACCTGACCGGGGTTTGAACCCAAGACCCTTTGATTGAAAGGTTAGCGACTTAACCACTACGCCATGAGTCAGATGGCAAAAGAATAAGGTAGAGTGCAATATGAAAGTTATGTTATGTAATAGAAAATTTTAATTCTAGGTTTGAAAACATTTTATTTTATAAAATAAAATGCTAAATATCCAAAATATTAAAAATAAGCAAAATAATTCCAAATCTTGACAAAATCTTGAATATCAAAAATTAGCACCAAAAATCTAGAAAATCAAGATAAATCTTTAAATCTGGCATCAAATCATCTGGCTTTTGCAAATCACCAATACACAGCAGATATAAAAACTTTTATCAGCTCAAAAAAAAAATTTATATTTAACGCACACATAAAATTGCAACTACAAAATACAACTGCACTACAACTTAATGTAAACGCGAGAATTTTCGTTCAAGCATATTTAAATACAAAAATAAATACAACATTATATAGAAATGTTAACAAATCTAAACCGGGCCATTATCATTTCATTTGCTTTAAAAATTAAAAGAAAGATCAGGTATCAGCAAGAAAACTAAATTAAAAATTTAAATTTTTGACAAAAATATAACGAAGGCTGCTGCCAGTATCACAGGAAGCCATCTGCCATCTACACTTTTAATTATACATATATAAATATGAATGTAGGTATCTTCAAACTACAAAGATCTTTCAAACAACAAAGATCAAATAAAATTATTGATGTTATAAAAATGCTGCCAAATAGAATATTTAACTTAAACAAACATATATATATTAATTAATTTCTTCCTTTAAATCTGTTCAATTAAATTTTTTTATATAATCGTATCTTATGTCGTATTTTAATTTAAAATACTGACGTACACATGTACAATTAATTTTGCTTTTAAAGTGTAAGATAATTAAATAGGAGCTAAGCGTCTTACCTGACTTTTTAAAAAAAGTGTGATACAGCAATGGTATTGTGAGCAATGAGAAGAATTCATACATACATTGAAATTTAATTCAAATTTTATTTATTCAATCTAATTTCCGTATAAAATGATCAAAGTATTATATGTTATTAAAAATATACTTAATATAATTATGTAGGTAAATAAAGTACATATTTCAATTACATATGCAAATAATTATATACATACATATGTATGGATATACAAATGTTAAAAAAGCTGAATATAACCAAGAATTAATTAAAACGGGGAAGAGTGCAGTAGAGTACATTGTGTAAACTCTGGGATACCCGTGTAGACGTAATATATGCTGTTTTCATAAAACTTGATCACCTTTTACAAAATTTCAGATGTTTTAGTACCGACGTTAAGTATGGAGATACATTTATGTAAATTTTGTAGTTGTATGGTAACAAAGCGGATCTGTAGCACCAGCAAAATCAAATTTTTAGAAGTCCTATTGTCCTCAAACTTCATCATCTTTCGTAAGATTGCAGATGCCTAGATAACTAATTTCTAAGATGTACTGGAACCTGCTGCTCAACCAAACCTCCTGCTCAACCAAATTTTACAAAAATTGTTAGCACGCTATTCGACATCTTTTTACAAAATTTCAGATATCTAGCTTTGATAGACTCGGAGTTATTTTTATTTAAAAAGAGAGTTGTATGGCATCTACCCGAACCTGTTGCACCAGCACAACCAAATTTTACCATAGAACTTGTTCATCATTTCTAAGTGCAAAAGTGACGTAAATAAAATTTTACCCTTTTAGCTTCTTTATTTTTTGAGTTATAGTGCGAACAGATGGACGGTGAACGTGCTAGGCTTAATCAACTCAGAATTCGATTCTGAGCCGATTCATACCTTTGAGTCTATGTCCAGCTCGACTTTAAGGTGTCACAAACGTAATGGCAAATTTGTTATACTCTTGAACATACGTTCATATATACGGGTTGGTATAATTATAATACTTTACTTTCTTATTTTTAAATTGTAAAAGGATCAATACACCAAAAAATGATCGGAAAGATTAAGAGAAGAGAGATTAATTATTTTAATTTTTTGATAATTTTAATTAAGCATCTATTTTATTATTTTTTCATATTTATTATGAACAGTATAAAAATAACGAACAAAGAGAAAACTGCTTTTGAAAAAGCGACAATAAAATAAATAAAAAATATTTTTAATACATATTTAAAATTAATAGGAAGACAGATAGTATTTTCTATAATATATACTTATGTACATACACAATTTTGTTTTCACCATTAAAAAATAAATTAAATAAAAAAATATGATTTTCTCAAATTTAAATTTTACAAAAAGACAATGGCTAACTTTATTAATTATTGGATTAGCTGATTTCTTTAATGCAATTTGTGTCAGTTTACAAGCACCATTTTTTCCTCATGAGGTAAGTTAAAAGTATAAAATTATTGTTTTGAGTTGAAACAAATTTACATTTTTTAAGCAATAAAGTTTTCTAAAAATGATAATATTTTTTGATTGATTGTTTACTAAAAAATTGATGCAATATACATAATATATATATCTTTATGTACATAAATACTTACTATGAATACAACATTTATAAAATCTATTACATATTTCTTATCAGCGTTAGAGTTGTCATTCTAATTCTTTATTAACATCCAAAAATATATATATTTTTATATACATATTTATATATTATGCATACATACAATCGTATAACTTTTAAACATGACGTGGCTTTGATACAATAAGAAATTCCAAATTACAGTAAAACATTTTGAAATAATTTTGATTTGAAATTTTATATGATTTTAAAATATGAATTATCTGAAAGATATCACTTTAAATAAAAGGCCTAATTAAATTTAAATATTCTATCTATTTAGACAAAAAAAAAAAAGAGTTCAAATAATATTTTATAATTTTGAAAAATTTGAGAAAATTTTTAAAAATGCATACTTATGTACATATGTACATATAAACATCTCTTGTAATAAAATACAAAAAAAAATTATTAATAAATAACAAAGATTATATTGTGTCAGTACGTGGCTTAAGGCCATTCGACTTAAGACCATTATACACGAAAATATCGGCGTTATGGCTTTATGTCTTATTAGAGTGAGACATAAAGCTATTATGGTCTTAAGTCGCATGGGCCTAAGTCACGTCACCCTTAGTACCATATATAAACATTTTAAGTAGACCATTTTTTAAATTAAAATTTTGTAAATTTTATCAGTGACATCATACATATGTATATTGTCTATTATCAACTATTATTCTATTATTCAACTAAAAAGTAAATTGGCATGTATAGGATAGAAGTGCATCATATAATACATGTATGTATGTATACATTTAATACTAAAGATTATATGCATTTATGTACCTTTTTGTAATGTTTTTATTAGTCAACTGCGTACATACTTGGAAATCCCCTGTGCAATTGCATAATTGCTATAGACGCAAAAACATTTACGTTATCGTACTGACTCTCTAAAAATTTGATGATATCATCAGCAGTAAAAAACCGTTAATCGTCAGAGAAACCATTTGAAAAGTTAGTATTTGAGCAGACATATAACATATTTTGTCATTAAGACACTAATTAGAACCAAACACTTTCTTATGAATTGATTACTTGTAATAAAAAACATAGAGCAAATTTAAACACAGAGTAAAAAACAGAAAAAAAGCAAGGTATAACACTGAACTAAATTCTCTTGGTAAAACCTACTGAATCATTCGTTGATTTCAACAATAGATATCATGAGATTTCAACCCAAAAGAATTTAGTTAAAATTGAAAATATTTTATTTTTAAATTTATTGTTAAAGTGTAAAAAATTATTGTCAATTTCTAAAATAAATTATCAAACAAATTTTACAAAAAAAATTGAATAACAATAAATTGTCAAAAATATTTTTAATTTTGACAATACATATTATTTTCATTTATTTAATATGACATTGTTAATTTAAAAAAAAAAAATGTTTCAAAAAATCAACAATTTTTATTGTACAATCACAAATAATATTGTCAAAATTTATTCTCCAACAATATTTTTAGTTCAACAATAAAGTTGTAACAAAAAATTTGCAAAAAAAATCAACAATTTTCTTATTGTAGAATCAAAAATATAATACTGATAAAATATATTCAACAGTAATATTTTCGATATGGAATTACATTCTAAGTTTTAGAGATGTATGATTGGAAATTAATTTAAATTACATATCATACATCTCAAATTACAATAAAATATTTACGTTCTGAACTACATACATATAAATATCACACAGTTTTATTTTTATTTATCTTTTCAATTAGACTTATAACATCAGAATTTTTTTTTCATATGTTATAAAAAATATATATTTAATGTTATAAAAAAGAGTTGAATAAAACTCCAAACATTTAGACTTTCCTTCTGGTATTCCAAGTCAAATAAGTTAAATAGTTTAAACAAAGGTCTACTGCTTGTAAAAATTTATTAGCAACATATTTAATGCCATCAAAATAAACTACAATTTGATCTACATGACAAATTTTGGAACCATTAAATTAATATAAGATACCATTAAATCAATTGGTTCATTAATTATTTTTAAAAAAGAATTTTCAGAATCAACAATTGAAAATTTACTGGATTTGTTAAAAGGAAGAACAAAGAAAAGTAAAAGATAATTTACTTGTCTTTGAATTATTTAGTTTATAGGATTAAAGTTATATCAAACTAGTATGATATTGATAATGGTAAAAACATTTACTTACCAGTATTCATACAGTTAACAATTGTTGGAAAAGTTCTTTTGAATTTGGATCAATTAGTTCGACTTTATATATACCAATGATATAAGTAAAAATAACTTGAAATAATCCCAGTTAACAAATAACTTTTTCTCACAATTTAGAAATTTAAAATCAAAGTCAATCTCAATCTGTAAATTTAAAATAAATAAAATATACGAGCCGAAAACTACTTTAAAAAAAAAAATTATTCTATTCAAAATATATATAAAATATATAAGTTATGTCTAAACCGTGCTGTTCTTTTCCATTTTCAAAGGTGTTCATCGAAAGGTTGACTATTATGTTTTAACTAGTGTAATAATTTTGATGTTATATACATGTTTTTTGTGTCTTTCCCTAACTAATTGTATGTATGCGGCTAACGTGTTGTTATAAGTCTCTTCTAATGGCACACATACAATTTACCGTATCCATCGCAGTAACCGCTGATCAATATGACAAACTAAATTTGCCGTTTCCTTATTTTAAGGCTAAGGTAAACCTTTTAATTTAAATTAAGTTGTAATTAAAAGTGTAATAAAACAAGCAAAGCTAATTTTGCTCAGATAAAATTAATATAAAATAATAAAATAAAGCAAGCAAAGTTAATTGCTCAGGAAAACTATTCGGGTTTGAATTCAAAATAATTCTGATTTTTATTTTCAAAAGTCTTACTATTTATACTATTTTAATTTACATTATCTTAATAACAATTTATTGCTTTGTTACACAGACATTATTTGGGACAAAAATGCAATATAATATATTGACCTAGTACCTTTCTACAATACAATTTCCATATGTGATAATTAACCAAAATATTACCAAAAATATAATTGCATACAAAAATGAATCATTCACAAATCATAACGTTTAAAAATCCAAACGGAAGATGTAATTTGATCTTCTTCTTTATTGAATATATTGTATGTAAATAAATGTACTTGATATTGTACGATACAAAAATAAACAGATGTTTGGAATTGAAAGTGTGACCACACAAAATGTTAGGTCAGCAATTTTATGTTATTTAATTTTAATATTAATTTAAAATTATTTTGGTAATGTTGAGTCTACAGTTATGGAAATGATTTTGTGAGCAAGTCAAGATATACTACATCCTCCCCCAAAGAAAATATAATATTAGTTTGCATTTCTTAAAATTTAAACTAATTTATTTTAAATTTATTAGCAAAACAGAATATTTATTTTAATTTTAAATTTTATATTCAAAATAAAATTTCTTTTATTTTTTTTTTATATGTATATTTTTTTTATAAAATGTAATTTTTCTAAATATCTATAATTTTTATTTATATTCTTTCTTATCTTTAATTAAATTATTGTTATGTAATTCTACTTCTTTATTATTTATAATTACTGTACTATTTGGAACTTTTTGAGCTATAATTTTAAATGGCCATTTAAAAGGTAAATTTAATTTTTTTTTATTTCCTACTTTTATATATACATAATCATTTATTATGAAATTTGATTTGTTTACATTATTTTGCTTTAATTTATTATTTTGTTTTTCATTGATTAAACAATTTCTTGCCTTTTCATTAGCATATTTTAATTTTAGTTCATTTAAATAATCATCTATATATAAATATAATTATAAATAGTTATAAATACAATTTTTATTCTTTAATATTTCACATGAAAGAGTACTTATTTTTTCGTAAACCAATTCAAAAGGTGAGTAATGTATAGTACTATGTGGTGTTGAGTTGTAAAAGTAAGTATAGTAAGGTCCCAAGTGTCTTGTCCCTCTAAACTCATTAAATAGTCATTCAATTCTCTGTGATTGCTTTCAATAGAACCTAATGTTTCATGATGATAAGGTGTTGATGTTATTTTTTCAAGTTCAAAAATTTGCAAATGTTTTTTAATAGTTCATTTGTAAATTCTGTGCCTTTATCAGTTTTTAATTTCTTGAAACATCCGTATTTTAGTATAAATTTCTCTACTATTGTTTTTGCGACTGTTGTTCCGTTTTTAGTTTCTATTGGATAAGCTTCAACATATTTCGTTAATTCACATTGTAAAGTAAGAATATTTCTATAATTATTTTATGGTTTTAATGGACCAACTGTATCTATTGTTATTGTTTCAAATGATGTTGTGGGCGTGTCTGTAATTACATAATTCTCGTTTGTATATTTGGTTATTTTTATTTTGTTACACGTTTCGTTACATATTTTGTTCATTTGTAAATTCTGTGCCTTTATCAGTTTTTAATTTCTTGAAACATCCGTATTTTAGTATAAATTTATCTACTATTGTTTTTGCGACTGTTGTTCCGTTTTTAGTTTCTATTGGATAAGCTTCATCATATTTCGTTAATTCACATTGTAAAGTAAGAATATTTCTATAATTATTTTATGGTTTTAATGGACCAACTGTATCTATTGTTATTGTTTCAAATGATGTTGTGGGCGTGTCTGTAATTACATAATTCTCGTTTGTATATTTGGTTATTTTTATTTTGTTACACGTTTCGTTACATATTTTGTTTCACATTTATATATGTTTTAACCATTTTATTCATATTTTTACATACATATTTTTGTTTTAATTTATTTATACATTTATTTATTCCACAATGTCCATCATATGTTGAATTATGATTCTCTGTAATTAATTTTTTTCATTTCTTGTAGATCTTTTATTTGGAGGTTCATATAATATTATCTTCAAATTATTATCTTTATTTTCATTGTGCAGCTCATTAAATAAATTTTTAAATTCTTGGATATCCATATCTTCAAATATTTTATCATTATTTGCCAAGGCTAATTCTTTGATATGTAACTTGCTTGTTTTGAATAATAGCTTCCTCAGAACCAATTTTATATCTGGTAAAGATTTTTCACTATATTCAGCTTCATTTTCTGCTGCTATAATTTTATTTAAATCATTTATATCATAATTTTCTTTTTTATAATTTCTTTTATTTTCATATCTGGTACCAGTTAATTTCACTTGATTATTCTTAAATTTCAAATTCTTTATATCTGCTATTAATGTTGGGTTCCAAGTATGCAGGTGACCAATTTTCATATTTGTATGTAAGGTTTCGATGGAGCACTTATGTTCATTATTTTTATTATTTTTATTTATTTCTTCCTCCTTCATATTTCTTGTAATTATGTTTATGTTATTTTTCGGTATCATTTCCTTTAATCTAGTAGAGTTAACTTGTATTCTCGATAGAGCATCGGCATTAGTATTCATCTTGCCTTGTTTAAATATTATTTCAAAATCGTAATTCATCAAATCAACACGTATCCTTGTTAGTTTGGATGAAGGGTTCTTATGCGTAAATAAGCTCACTAATGGTCTATGGTCAGTATAAACTATAAATTTTTTACCAAAAAGATATGGCCTAAAATAGTTTATACCCCAATGTATTGCCAAAAGTTCTTTTTCAATTATTGGCTTATTCAGTTAATGCTTATTCAAAGATTTACTAGCATAAGCTAGCATAAGCTAGTAAATCTTTTATTTTTGTTATTAGTAAATCTTTTCTATTGGTTTATCATTTCCTATTGTGCCTTGTGATAACACTGCTCCAAGCGCATAGTTTGATTTATACTATAATATTATCTACGTATAGAAATGCTGCTTCTTGTAAATCGCTTAAAGCTACAGATAACATACGTTGAAAACTGTTGGTTGAAATTTTTAATCCAAAAGGTAATCTTTTAAATAGGTAATGTGCTTTATTTGTAGAGAATGCCATCATTTGCCTTGATTTCGGATGTAATGGAATTTGATGGAATGAGCTTGTCATATCCAACGTTGAAAAATATTTTGATTTTCCTAGTTTGTCCAACACGTCATCTAACCTTGTTAAAGGAAACTTGTCATTTATGATTTCTTTGTTTAAGGATTTAAAGTCCACGACTAACCTCCATTTCTGTTCCCCATTTCTGCTCTCCATCTTTAGTTTTCTTGGGAACAATCAGTAATGGTGAGTTGTACGGACTTGTATAATGCTCAATTATATCATCTTCCATTAATTTTGTGACTTATTTTTCAATTTCTTTTAGCAGGACATTTGGTGTTCTATAATTTTTAATGTATACTGGTGACTTTTCTATTGTTGAAATCCGTTGTTCATAAAAATTATTAACTGTTAGTGTTTCATTTTCCAGATGAAATATATTTTGAAATTAGCAGTTATCTATATTTATTTTTTTTTTAAGTTTTGCAAACCTTGTTTTTGAGAAATTTTTATTCTTGAATGTATCTGATAATTTTTTAGAGGTTGAATTTCAATTTCTGTTATTTTTATGTTTGCAAGTGTGTCCCTAGTATTTAACACCATTTGCTGGAATTATTGTATTTATTATGAATACACCTTCTATCATTTCTTTGCTTAATATTATGTTATCTTCTTTTATATCTAAATTATATATCTATATTAATATAGATATATAAAAATTATATATCTATATTAAATCTATTTTTACTATAGCTTCTGTTCGAGGTTGTACAGTGATATTTGATATTGTCTTAGTGCTTATACTCATTGGCAATATTATATCTTCTTCTAGTTGAGGTATTACCAATGCACATGTTTCATAATCTATTTTGCATCTGTTGTTAATTAGAAAATCTCTACCTAAAATACAGTCTGCTGTTATATTTATTTCTTCTTCAATCACATGGAATTTATGATGGATTAATTGTTGTTCAATTAATAGTTCCAAATTTATTACACCCTTTGAAAAAATATTTCTATCTGTTATGCCATTTATTTGGCAGATTTCAATTTCTAATGTTTGCTGGTTTAATACGTTACTTTTAATTATAGATATATCTGCCCCTGTATCTATTAATAGAGTCAGATGTTCTTTTTTGTTTTTTATTCTTACTTTTATAATATTCTTGCAGCTTTATTTTATTCTTACTTTTATAATATTCACGCTGCTTATTGTCTTCTGTTGAATTGATTTTGAGCACCCCTCTGCATGTTGTTCACATGCCCCGGATTGCTTCGGCCGGGCCGATGAAGTTTCCCTGTTGTCTCGATTGAGTGTTGGAAAATCTGTTTTTATTGTGATTACTACTGTACTTATTGTTGTTACGATTATTATTATTGTAATTATTGTTGTTGCGATTATTATGATTGTAATTATTGTTGTTGCGATTATTATTACTGTAATTATACCCAATATTGTAGTTATTACTTCTATTTCTGTTATAACTATTTCTGTTTATAAAATTGTTTGACCTGAAATACATGATATTATTTCGTCTAACTTCAGTATCCATTTCTGATGCTAGCTGTGTAGCTTCAGTGAAATTTGTTGGTCTAGCTGCTAGTATTTCCAAACTGCTATGATCTCTTTATTTTTTTCTTCAATATATTTTTGAGAATAGGTTCTACTTGGAATTTTCTTTATATTCTTTAAGAATTTTTTTAATCTTTTTAGTTGGTTTAAGTCCATTCAAATTGGTAACAGAATTAAAAAAATTAATATTTTTTTTTTTTATTTATTTATATTTGGAGTTAATATTTAATATAGTGAAATATAATTTTAATTTATAGTATTTAATGTTTAGTTAGTTTAATTTACATTTTCTTTTTTTTTTTTTACATTCTTTATATTTTTATACATTTTTTCTATACATTTTGAACTACTAATTTTATCAATTAAAAGCAAAATTTTTCAAAATGTGCTAAAAGAAAATTTGTTTTAATATTATTATCTCCATATCTCAGAACCTGGTGTGAACTCAGTTATTGTGTTGTTCACTGCACTTTATTTCAGGTAAGTGCAGGGTTTCCATGTAATAATTTTGATGTTATATGTATATATTTTTATGTCTTTCCCTAACTAATTGTATGTATGCGGCTAACGTGCTGTTATAAGTCTTTCCTAATGGCACCCATACAATTTACCGTATATTTATCCAGGGCAGTAACCTCTGATCAATATGGCAAACTAAATTGCCGTTTCTTTATTTTAAGGCTAAGGCAAACCTTTTAATTTAAATTAATAAAAGTGTAATAAAACAAGCAAAGCTAATTTTGCTCAGATAAAATTAATATAAAATAATAAAATAAAGCAAGCAAAGTTAATTGCTCAGGAAAACTATTCGGGTTTGAATTTAAAATAATTCTGATTTTTATTTTCAAAAGTCTTACTATTTAGACTATTTTAATTTACATTATCTTAATACTAAAATAATCAAAGTCAATAAATTATAACAATTTATTGCTTTGTTACACAGACATTATTTGGGACAAAAATGCAATATAATATATTGACCTAGTATCTTTCTACAATACAATTTCCATATGTGATAATTAACCAAAATATTACCAAAAATGAATCATTCACAAATCATAACGTTTAAAAATCTAAACGGAAGATGTAATTTGATCTTCTTCTTTATTGAATGTATTGTATGTAAATAAACGTACTTGATATTGTACGATACAAAAATAAACAGATGTTTGGAATTGAACCACAAAATGTGACCACACAAAATGTTAGGTCAGCAATTATTTTATGTTATTTAATTTTAATATTAATTTAAAATTATTTTGGTAATGTTGAATCTACAGTTAGTTATGGAAATGATTTTGTGAGCAAGTCAAGATATACTAAACCAGGCGCAAATCAAATTCAACTGCTTGTCTGTGCATGTAAAATAAAATTGGTCAAGAAACCCTTATAAAACTATTTGACTGTATCTACATACATATAATTTCATTATAGTCAAATTGCTATTTATAAAATAACAGCACATATAGAAACGTACAGAAACAAAAGTTGACTATTGTCATTTGAAAAATGCAAAAAACCAATCAATTTTTTATAATGTTGTTTACGAACCGAATGTTAAATTTATTAAAATATCTTGGTATTTTTTTTTAGTATCCAGTTTGAGTAGTTTAATATTTGTGAATAAATTTTTGCAAAGGTTCAGTCAAAAAAAACTAGTTTTTAACACATGGAAAAGGAGCATTTTTACTTCTAAATGTAAAAAAAATAACGTTAAATTGCTTTAAAATAATATTTATAAAAAAAGTAAAAAAATATAAAGTGTATTACTTATATTGCTTCATAAATGATCTTCATTTTCTCATAACTAACACACTTTTTTTTTAGAAAATGAAAAATATTAATTTTTGACTTCTATACAAATTTTGGTTTACAAGTTTATGTTCTGTCAACGTAATAATAATTAATTTTCGTAATTTTCATAGACATTTTTCATGGACATATTTTTCGGTAGCAGATGAATCACTTTTAGGTTGTTCTTCAGCTTCAACTATTATTGCTTTTTTCAAACTGTAATTTTCACTGTTGCAATATCTATAGTAAAGTTTTCCTTGGGTATTTTTTCCTCTTTTGTTTATAATAATATGTATGCTAAAAAAAAAAAAAAAAAAAAAAACAGAATCTAGTTAGGCACATTCGACTAAACAAGTATACTATACATAATACCTTATTTTTTTCTGGAAATGTCAACTCAATTTGATTTGATAGTGCAGCGAAATTATCACTAGTTATGTTCTTCTACCGTTCAATATAATATTTTACATACCACAGACATAGCACAGATTGCTCCTTTGTGATCAGAGACATTTTATTTACCTTTGCCATAAATAAAATAATAATTGATAATTTGTTAAGTGTGAATAAAGTCACATTTTACTTTTTTTAATTTCATTAAATTTTCGATTTTTAAATAAATGTAATTATAAATCCTACAATTTCACGGTTTATACTTTCACTTTGTAGTGAAATAGATTGTGACGAAAACTTCTGTGGAGTAGGATGATTGTAGAGTAATTTTAAATTTATTATTGCGATTTTTCCTTAGTTGAAGTTGTTTCTCAAATTCAGTTAAGTATAACACCAAGTTGATTAATTTAATTTGAATATCTTTCAGATTCTGTTAATAAAGTTTGTAATGTTCCAGGCATTTCATCAAGAACATTTGTTTGGTCGTCTTTTAACAAATAGTTGATTACAGTCGAATAAAACCATCCATTGTTTAAGAATTTTTTTTTTTAATTTATTAATGAGAAATATTTACAAGAGTTACAAACGGCAAATCAAGAGTTATAATTATTTTTTAGTTAAGACTTTTAATCAAGTAAAAAATTTTATTAAAAAGTTCTATTGCTCTTTAATAAAATTTTTTAATATGAAAAAAAAAGTAATATGAAATTTGTTTTTTGAAAGAAATAATAGTTATACAATTTTAATTAATTTATGAATGAAAAGCAAATGAAAAATATTTTTTAATCTTGTAGCTTCGGATCCGTTTTTCAATTTATATATATCAACAGGAAAACTGCTAAATTCATCAATTAATTTAATTTCAACGGTTTCAATAATATTTATATTTAAAATGTGTGTTTTCAAATGATTTTCATGAACGCATTCAACTGGTTTTTTTACATAAGAGATGTATTTGGTCATTTAATAAAATTATTTCCAAAATCTCGAATAAGATAGTAGTATACCTCATATGTGCTACAAAATAGCCTGTTTTGTATAATGTGCTTTTGTATATAAGTTTTTCAAATATTTTACCAGTGAAAAAATGTTGAAAAAATGTGCTTATTAGTTTCGCTCTGTGCGTCCGTCCGTCGGTTTACAAAACTTCTACAACGTTAAAGATAGAGAAAAATTTTAACCATGGGTAGGTCTCATAAAAAAATTAATTTTGTGGAACAACTTTTTCATGTAGCTCCATCCATTACTGAGCTACAGCCCCTCAAACTTTGAAAAGCCCTAGTTTTAAATGCATATATCTCACGTTCTGCTTAACATTTTTTCAATCTGAAAACGTCATTCGACAGGCATTTTTTTCTCTTTGTAAATTAATATCAAAATTATGCAGAATTGTGTTAAAAGTTTCTTTTAGTTGTTTAGGGTTCCACAGTTACATCCCCTCACAATTACAAAAAAGCCCAAATTTCAGATGTATATATCTCAGGCTCTGCGTAATAGTTTTGCAATCTAAAACCGCCAGAACCCGAAAATTTTATTATCTACATAAAGCAATATCAAAATTATGCAATATTGTATATTATAATTTACTATTTAAATTTACCGTTATGTGAAAACCACATTTTGTATAAAATTTTTTTACATAACTCCGGCACGCCATTAGACAGGAACCGAAAATTTTGATGCAAAAAAGAACTTTTAGAATTAGTATAAGTTTGCTCAGAAATTTTTTTTGCACCACTCCCTATTTAAGAGGTATTAAGGCTGAAACATTGAAAATTTCCTATTTTTAGGCACCTTTAACTTAAGCTAAATTTTAATTGGAATTTTGTGGCTAAAGAAAGTAAAATATTTTTTCATGAAGTTATGTTACTAGCACATATATATTTTGTATTGTAAACGCACAGATTCAAATCAAAATGATGTAAAATATCTTGGAGGGCCTGATTGCTCTATAATTTTAGGGTAGTGTGTAAGGTAAGGTAGGGTATGTGATGCTTTGGTTTAAAATCATCTTCAAACAAGGAAATGTAGGACTCGTTATGATTCTTTATAAAGGTTCCTTAATAATTCAGTATATAGTAATCAAATAACGAACCAGAGAGTATATGAATAATTTTTCTTACACATTTTTTAAACAGTTCAATATAAAATTGCCAAACCGCATCGTTTTCTGGAATAAAATCTGCGACTATCAGAGAAAAAAAATGAACGAAGTTCCACATCTCAGGAGTAGATATTTTTAAGGAGTTAGATTTTAAATGGACACATCGTATCGATAAATCGTTCAAAGAAATCATGTATCACATATACGGCCGGATGGTTTGTTACATGAAAATATCTCACGTTATTTAAAATAGAGCCAGAACGAATCCCAGTTCTCGAAAAGTCGTTTGTTGCAATATCAAAATTAATACAATTTTCTATATCTCTAATATTATTATTTTCTACAGATAACAATGCTGTAGCTTTTGTGTCATTTTTACAAAATCTACAAAAATAATTTGATGTGAATAATTATGACATGTCCAAAATACTATTTAATCCCAAATTACCAGTAAGGACCAAACCAAGCACGAATTTTACGTTCTGAACTTCATCATTTATAAAAACCCCTATTCCATCAGACGCTAATCTATTTAGTTTATCAATCAAATAACAGAGGCATTTATCGCTTCCGAATTGTTTTACATATTTGGTCTTGATAAGGGAACAGAATTTATTTATATTCCTTAACCTTAACGGACTATCTAAAAGCGGAAATGAATATATTTTAACAACAGATTTGAAAAGGGCAGCATTTTATTTTACAACTAAATTTTCAAAAGGAAAAAGAGCATGATAAATGCATAGCATCATTTCACTAACTAAATTTTAAATTAATAAATAATCCTTTTTCGTAAAGCTATTACGTCTCTGCATCTCAAGAGTAAATCTCATAGCAGGGTCAAAAATTTTATCTGACATATTTTTAAGAGAAATTTTTGGCACTTCATTTTTATTTTTGTTAAATTCTGTTTAGGTTCTGTTTAGCAAATATTTTCACAAAATGTAACAGTTTGTGCTATTTTATTTTGAGTTAAAGGTGGAAAATAATTTGTATTATTAAATTCTGTGGTATTAGAGAATGAATAGCAGCACCTATTCACGTTTAAACACTTGAAACCGTTGAAAATCTCTTTGTTGGTATTTGTATAAATCATATGGACCGAGCGCATGGAAATTTTTTTATGACCGAGCGCAATGAAAAAATATTCTGACAAATTTGTTTTATTTGTACTACATAAAAAACACGAAATCGTTTTAAAAATATTTTCTATATCTAAATTATTATACTAAAATTTAGTTACTAAATTTACACTCATTTTTTTTTTAGTCTTATTTCATTTTTTTCTCAAGACTCCGGATTGACTGCACTTTTAAAATAATTACCACTTGCTTCACTTTTTTTCTTAAATTTGTTTTAAAATTTTTCGATTCAATTTTTTGATATTTTCTAATTATTAATTCAACTTACTAACTTTATTTAAATTTAAGAAAATCACTTTAATTAGTTTTCTTTTTTAATTACAACTGAAACTTGTTTGTTAAAAATTTTGCAATAAACTAAAAAGTATTTGTCTACAGCAGCGGTCGGGAACCTTTTTTAAGTAAAGAGTCAAATCAACAAAAAATTTCAAAAAAATGAAATTTAAGAGCCGCAGTCACAGACATATTCGAGCTAAAAACTTGGGTAGCATTAAAAAATTTGTATATTACGAAATGACTTATCTTATTTAATGGCAGGATTTTCCCTTCTTTATAATAAATAAAACAAAATACATATTTTTAATATTTCAGTATTTATTAAAGATTATGATAATATAATATTAAATTATGAAAATTATGATAATATAATATTGAAGTTATGAATCAAATAATATTAAATATTTATTAGTGGGACTTTTGAACTTGTATCATTCCAGCCAACTTTTTTAAATTTGGCACATATTTGGTGGTTTTTAATTGTAACAAAGCTTTTAAACTTTCATCTGTCAGTCTGCTCCGGTACTTATTTTTAAAGTAGTTCATGGAAGAGAAAAATTGTTCACAATTGTACGTAGAACCAAAGAGTGTCAAAAGGCCAAGTGCAAGGCTCTTGGTGTTTGAATAATTATTCGGGAATGTATTCCAGCATCTGAATATTATGTCTTGCGGCGTGTCCTCCATAGTTGGTTGATATGTTTCAATTTGTGTTACCATGTGTTGAAGTTTTTCTACCCATATACTTTTATTTTGAATTTCCAAAAGCTCAAGCTGAAGTTCTGCAATATATATACCAGGGGAAGGTTTTATGTCTATTAATTTTAAATTGCACTGCAATGGCTGCAAAATAAATTTAAATGTTTCCTGATACTTCTTGAAATCCTGAAATCTGCTTGCAAATGAATTCGAAATTGTTGTGATTTTATCAGCGAATATTTTACAATCTGTTTTCTCTTCGGTTAAATTTAATCTGTAATTTCTTAAACTATCAAAATATATAAACTGATCGTTAGATATATCCACCTTGAACAGCTCTAGTTTTTGCTCAAAAGTAAGAACTTCTTCTAATAACTGTAAAGCAGTATTTCCTTTTCGTTGCAACTTAAGATTAAGTTTGTTAAAATGTTTTGTCATATCTAGTAAAAAGTAAAAATTTTCAAGCCATTCATAGTTTGTAATTAGTTTAAAATGTTCTCCGTTATAATTTTTCGAGCCTAAGAAAATAATAACTTCTTGCAAACACTCGGAAAAACGGTTTAACACTTTGCCTCGTGACAACCAACGTACAGCAGTAAATGCAAGCAAATCTTTATATTTAGCATTAACTTCTTCTAAAAGTGCAGTAAATAATCTGTGATTCAACGCTCGAGCCTTGATGAAATTTATTATTGGTATAACTACATCCATTACTTTTTTTAGGTTTAGTATTATTCCTAACGATTTTGCAACTAAAGCTTCTTGGTGCAAAATACAATGAAGTGAAATTATTTCGTGAGAAATATAATTGGAGAGCAATTTAACAAAGCTCTTATTTTTTGCAATCATCGCCGGTGCTCCATTCGTTGCAATGGATGCTATACGATCAATATTTATATTTTTACTCTTTAAACATTTTACAATACTTTCCGAAATTTCTTCACCTGTAGTGTGTCCTTTAAGTGGCAATACTTCAAGTAGCTCTTCTTGAACACCTGAAGATGTTATATATTTAGCCATTACACAGCACTGCGATATGTCAGTAACATCTGTAGATTCATCAACAGCAAGCAATATGAATTCTGCAGCATTAATATCTGAAAGTAGCATATTTGATACTTCTGCAGATATATTTATGATACGTTCTTTAACAGTTCTAGCTGAGAGAGGTAAATCTTGTATTTTTTTTAATATATCATCATGATTTTTAAAATCTTTGAAGAGCGTATCAGAAACCTTGTATATGCACTGTTTGATAAATTCACCATCTGTAAACGGCTTTTCAGCTTTCGCGATCTCTAATGACAATTCAAAACTTGCTTCATTTGAAGTTGATGAAGATTTTACCCAATTTGAAAAACATCCTTGCTGAAGTAATGTTTTATTTTGTAATTCTTGAATAGCTTTTTTTCTACTATCGCCGTGTGGATACTTCTCGCTGAAATCTGAATGTTTTCCATCAAAGTGTCGTTCTATATTGCTTGATTTATTGTTCTGCATTCTTAAATTGCAAATCAAACATTGAGGTTTCCCATTAACTTCTATAAATGCAAATCGTTCAGTCCACATTTTATTGAAACTTCTGTTTTCATCAATGATTTTTATTTTTCTTGCATTCATTGTGGTTCAATAATTCAATTGAATTATTAACAAAACTTAAATTGTCGATTGTATTTAATAACTTTAATTATTTAATAAATTTTTGTAATGCACAGCAATAAAACCTTACCAATTCAAAAAACACTAGAAAACTAATTCACGAAACTTATATAACCGTGAGTAAAAATAATTGAAGAAAATGGTTGCTATGGTAATTTATTGGTTTAGAATAGATTGCTGAGCAATCGATTTTTTATTTAAATTTAAATATTTTTCGTTTGTGTCTTAGGTGATGATTTCAGAAACATACTGAAAACATTAGATGGCAGCAGCGAATTTTTTTAAAAATATTATTCAAAGTAAGAGCCACAGGTTTTGAAGCTAAGAGCCGCCGGTTCCCGACCGATGGTCTACAGCATAAATTAGCGGTATTATTCTTAAAAAAATTTTTTTTACAATAAAATGTTTGGTACAACAAAATAATTGTTAGTTTGTTTGTTAAATTTTTCAATAAATCCAATCTATAATAATTTTGCACTACAGTTTTTTAACCAAGCAGGTGTAACATTGCTTTTTTTTAACTAATATAATAGGGTACAATACGAAGGAAAAATAAAGAGGATTTAATTTTTTTTTTTAATTTTTGATTGTTTGTTGTTTCTCTTTTTTTCGGCACTTCAACAATTTACATATAATATAACACAAATTTGTTATTGTTTTTTCATTGAATGTTCGGAAGAAAAAGGAAAAGAAGAAAATAACAACAAAATCAATTTTGTGTTATACCCAAGACCGAAGTAAACAGGCCAAGAACTGAAAACACATGAATGTAGTTCTCAGAGAATTGCAATCGATTCTCACGTAGCGCGCGTATGAATAATTTCATAATCGATGTGAGTCTCTATTATAGCCATTTAAGCGTATAAAAAATTTTAAAGTATGAAAGTAGTCTCGACGTATACTATTGAGATATTGAGGCAATTTAGAATCTTAAGAAGCTTGAATAATAAAAAATTTAAAGGAAGACAATTTTTTAAATGCATATTTATGAATGAAAACATTATATTTTAAAATATTTTTCTAATGAATTATGTAAAAAAGATGCGACTTTAATTTTCTCTTTGGACCAAATTGAATAAAGTAAATAGTTTTTTGGCTTCTTTGGCTCAGTTATCTGCTTATTTTTGTACATAAGACTACGTGTAAATTTGTTAAAAGCTGGCCTCTTATTAAGCTTTTACTCTCTGCAGTTCATGGCCTGATAATTGATGTGAGTCTCGGTTATACCATAACCTATATTAATTTTTATAAGACCTGTACATTGAGAGAGGAAAGCTAAATAGTAGTCCTTTTTTTCAAAAAAAAAAAACACGTAGTCTTACGGAAAAATTTAGTAGTCCTCCTAAAAATCTGCACATATTTTTTTATTTTTTATAAAAATAGATTTCAGAAATCAAAATTGGATACGGCTTATTCAAATAAATAAATAATTACAAATACTCTAATTATTAAAATATTAAAAATAAATTAAAATATAACTGTAATTTTTTCTAAATTTCTAATTAATAAAAGGGACAATATGTTAATAAAATGTTATTTTTTTTCCATATAAGGTCATGTTTTCATTAGAAATGTAACAGTAAATGTTTCTCTTGTAAATAAAATTTACAAAATATGTAATAAAATTATTTATTTAAGAAAATGAATTCATATGAATTAAAAACGAAAATATTAAAATTGAATTAAAGTCGAATTTGAATTAAAGTTAAATTAAAAATCAAAATGCTAAAAATGAATTAAAGTCGAAAATTTTATTTTCTATTTTAATTCATTGATGATTCTACTTTAGTGCATATGAAATAAAATACAAAAAATGTAAAAAGTACCATAAAGCCTGTGAAATGAATGTAAAAGGTGGTTATGTAAATTGTGGAGTTGTATGACAGCTACCTGAATCTATTGCGCCTAGCTTCATTAAGTTCCAAGAGGTGCAAGAAGCCTGAACCGGCTGCTCTAGACCAACCAAATTTTACAAAAGTTGTTGGCCTATAACTCGACACCTCTTTACTAAATTTCAGGTTCCTAGCTTCAATAGACACTGAGTTATTCTCATTTAAACGGATAAGTTGTATAGGAGCTACCCGAACCCGTCGCACCACCACAACCAAATTTTGCAAAAGTGGTTGCCATTAAAACTTGATCATCATTTGCAAGATTTCAGACGCCTAGCTTTATTAAGTTCGAAGAGGTGCAAGAAGCCTGAACCGGCTGCTCTAGACCAACCAAATTTTACAAAAGTTGTTGGCCTGTAACTCGACACCTTGTTACTAAATATCAGGTTGCTAGCTTCAATAGACACTGAGTTATTCTCATTTAAACGGAGAAGTTGTATGGCAGCTACCCGAACCCGCCGCACCACCACAACCAAATTTTACAGAAGTTGTTGCCATAAAACTTGATCATCATTTGCAAAATTTCAGAAACCTAGCTTGAATAGATACTGAGTTATTTCTATATAAAGATAGAAGTTGTATGACAGCTACTCGAACCCGCCGACCGAAAATGTGGGATTTAAATAGCAAAACTAACAATTTTGCAAAAGTGCCGTAAAAAAAATTTCAGCCTCTTAGCTCCATTATTTTTTGAGTTATCGTGCGGACGGACGGACGGACGTACATGGCTTAATCGACTCAGAATTCGATTCTGAGCTGATCCATACCTTTGACACTATATCTAGCTCGACTCCTTTAAGGTGTCACAAACGTAATGGCAAATTTATTATACCCTTGAACATAGTTCATACGGGTATAAAAATATGTTTGATAAAATTGTGTACCAACATACATATATGTACTTTTATATATAATGTGTACAGTATTAGGTATTACATTCCAGAAAAATATTTTGTCACATTATACATTTTAATATTAATACAATATAGCAAAAATTATACTTTTGATATTTTAATGTAAATATTGCATGTGCATCATTAATTATATTAGGTACAAATTTTTATAATACATACATACATACATATGAGACATTCTTCCATTCTTTGGAATTTGTAATCTTTATTTTTGCTTCGCTTTTTGTATAACCATTACCTACATTAATTTTTAGAAGGCCTGGAGTTGCCAGATTTTTTTTTTGGAATTCCTTTTTTGGTTGTCGAAGTTCCTTTTTCTTCCCATTCAAAAATACGAGAATAAACACCAAATATCCCACGAAGAAATTGCTCTGTTTACGTTATTTATTTTTGAAATAACTATGTGTATTTTAATAAAAAATTGATTGGATTTCAAAAATATTTATTAATAAATAACATAAATTAAAATATACATCTAAACGAAAATGAAAAACAAAAATAAATGACCAATAATCAATTTTGAATTACAGATAATAATAAAACACAATGAGCACTCACTAGCGAATTTAAAGGCCGGGGGAACTGTGGGCTACTGCCCGCACTGAGAAACTAAATTAATTTAGTTTATAACATGTTATATACTTGACCACAGTTTTCGAATAAATGCAATATTATTTTTATGAAAAACATTTCCATTAAAGGCCAAATGACACAGTATTAAAGCTAGACGCGTACGGCGCGATGACCTTTAAAGTAGAATACACAATTTTAAATGGCTCAAATTATAACGATGCCATATAATGTAATTATGTTTTCACATTTCCTGATGTATTAATCTTACTGAAGATTTTTTTTTACTATTTATATTTCTGTCGCCACAGCAGAGCGCAGTTTTTCTATGTTGGGAAGACTGAAAACCTTGAGAGTTGAGAAATTCTATGGGAGAAGAACGCTTAACTGGCTTAGCTCTTTTTAGTCATAACGTGTAATGTCGTTATGAAATGAAAAAGTTTCGTTTCTAATGAAAATGTTATTGACAGATTCTCAATGATGAGAAATAGACGAACGCAGTTTTTAATTAAAAAAATTTTTTTTTTATGTTTTTATTAATTCTTTATTAGTGCCCCACCCGTAAATTATTTCCAGATTCACCTTTGTAAACACTGAAGGCGGCGCGTCAAATTTGTAGTACTAAAAACTAAAATTCGTTTCGAGATAAAAAAAAAACATATATGTGTTATTATTATTATAATGCAAATACAAAAATAATCATTTAAAATTAAAAATTTATTGTTTTCAATAAAATATTTTATTTATTAGATAATTTAAGAATAATATCAAAAATATGAAAATTTCCCACAATTTCAGAACTTTTCCCTTTTTCCCATGTCATGTTGAAATATCGCAAAATATTGGAAATTTTCCACGATCTGGAGTACACTACATCGAAGTACTTAAATGTGTTTGTTCAAATTGTAAATGTATTATGAGAAAATGCTTCGAAAAATGACATTTCATAAAGATTATTTTGTTCTTTTCTGTTTTTGTTTAAGAAAAATGCCCATTTTTCACAATTTTCTTTTCGAGTTTTCGATATGAAATATTTACTCAAACATGCCAAATTTTATATTGAAATAAAATTTGAAATTTTTTCTTTAACATACCAACATTTTGAACACATAGTATATATTCAATATAGTAATAAAATAAATAAATAATTTTTTAACAAAATAATATAATTCATATTTAACAACAAAATTAAATAAAAACAAAATAAAATAATTTATTTACAACAAAACAATATTAAAACTAAAAAACTAAAAAAATATCACAAAAAATCGATATTTTCCGACCGGATGGAAGATAGAGGAAATTATAGAAAATATAAAAAGAGGGGAGAGGAAATTAAAAATATTAGAGATAATATATCTTTAGTGGACGGTATCACAAATATATTTAGGTGCCTTCATATCTAAAAGATAAATTTGGTAAATAATAATATTTAATTTTTCACGCTTTGCTATATCATTCAATATTTTGAAATTATTTTGTTTCTGTATTACCTGTGAAATAGGTAACTTAGATCGTTATTAAATATTATTCTAAATTGAAAATCACATTTAAAATGATTATTTCATATTAAAATATATAAAATAATATTATTTTGACATTTATATAATTTCCAGTCTTCTAAATCTATTTTTTTTACTAATATTTAAAACTAACTTAGAGAAATTTAAAATTGTATTATCATCATCACAATAAAATATTACTAAAATTTAGAGTTATTTAAAATAAATTATTAATTTTTTTCTAATACTTTTAAAATAGTATGGCAATTTAAAATTTTACTCATCAAAAGATTATTCTATTTCATGTAAGTACATGAATATTCTATTTACAATAATTTTTTTTTTATAGACTGTATAGAAAAAAACGAAAATTGCTTAACCAGAATCTGGTACTTCTTTTTTTCTTTTCTTCAAAATATTGTTGAAAAATATGATCTGAAACTTATTTTTTTTATTGACATAAAGAAAAAACTTCAAACTTTATTTTATTTTTATATTTTTAATAAAAAATTATAAAAACTTAGTTTGAACTAAAATATAATTACCAAATTTGCAGTACAATTTATTAGTAAGCTTTTAAATTATTAGGTTATGTGCAATAAAATTGTGTACTCTCATTATTTTTTGAGTATTAGATATATTTTTTGCGATTTATCTTCCGTTCATTCTTAAAAAAAAAAGGAAGAAAATTTTGTATAAATGTAGGTAACTAATATTAATTCACCAATATTTTTATCCATTTATAATATATCCATATCCATGCTTTTTCATCTATTTATAATGATGGTGGCAAGGCCATCATGCAACGATAAGACTACTTTTGTTTGTAATCTGCTTAATAAGCAAAAAGAGGTTATACAACCACAAATACAAAAGATCATTTAGTGTAATGCTGATATAAATGCTGTACCTAACACTATAAAAAATCTTGAATATCATTGTGAAATACCTGACCTAAGCGAAAACGAAAGTTCCTTATTACTTGTTATAGATAGCTAACAAGTAATAAGGAACTAAATTTATAGTGCCTTATTACTTGTTACTTCTAGATTCAGATAACAATAAAGTGTGAAATTTTTACCAGAATTATATCTGTAATTCTTATAGCTCAAAATGCGTTTCAATCAAATTTTGCGGGGATATTTCCCTTAATTGTAAATATTTAGTACTTTTTAAGAACCCCAGAGATAAATCACAAATATATACCCTAGCTCGTCAAATTTATCGAGGTCAAGTTGGAGAATTTAGAAAAGTATATAATGAAGTTACATCAAAACCATAAACCATATTAATAGATCTTACACAGGATATAAATAATATATTCAGGTTGCGAAGCAATGTTTTAAAAGATCAAATTTGTCATCAAAAATATTAGTTAGTAAGGTATTAAATATTATATAGTAAGCTAAAAAGTAAGGTGTCTAAGAACAGTTAACATATCAAATTCTTTGAATGATACGGTTAAAGAGTTTAAAAATATTCAGTATTGCAGTGTGGAAAAATCTTTTGATAGTATTTCCCTACTTTTATGTGATAAATATGGCTATAAAATAACATTCTCAGATAGAAGAGTTCCTACAAAAATTCTATTGCATTTCAAAAAAGCATATAAATAAATTATACATTAATAAGATTATATTATTCATCATGGAACGGACGTACTATAAATATTATTTAGTTCAATCATGAAAAGGTTTTGAGGACATTATATTTAACCGCACCATATCAAAGAGGTCGTGGGTTGGGAAGTTTCTGTGGAGGTCTTTTTAGATATTTAAAGCCAATTACTGTATCCGGAGCAAATTTATTTAAAAAAGAAGCAATTAATTCTGGTATAAATGGAGTTTCTGATTTAGCATTTGGATTAAATGTAAAAGAAGTTTCTCAAGATCGGGGAAAAGAAATTATTAAAAATGTAAGACGAGAAGCTGTTCAAAAACTTAATGAACTGTATGGTTCTGGAAAAAGAAAGAGAAAAGCTATAAAAAGACTTTTTAAAAAAAATTTAAATTATTCTGTCGCAAAACGACCTAAAGTGTAAAGCAGGAAAAGTAAGAATAAAGTGAAAGATATTTTTAATTAAAATTACTAGTGTATGAAATCAGATTTAGATATTTTTAGAGTACCATCTATTCTATAGCATCTCTAGATAATGCGTCTAGCATTAAATTTGTTTCATTAGGTCATGGTGACACATATCGCGATTTATCTTCCGCATACTTGAGACTAAAAGTTCAAATCATTAAAAAAGATGAAAATCAGAAAAACTTGTTTCAATAGCAGTATTTGAAATCTGAACTCCATTAACGTACAATAAAAATTGCGAAATATCAAAATTCTTAAAATTAAACGGGTTTTTGGATCTTTTACCCGAATAACTTGTATGTTCAATTATACAAAATATTAATGTATTTGGTAATTGTCCAAAACATTATCCAAGAGAATGCTTTCAGTATTTTGAGAAATTGTAAATGTTTTTACCTCAACCCTTTTGTAAAAATATTTAGCCGTAGTTTTTTCTAAAACAGCATTGTGTGCTAATAATATGCATGGATTTATAGTGACATGTCTTATTATTAGATTACTTCTAAAATTTTTAAGTGCGACTCATCATTGTCATCTGAAAACATGTAAAAATATGAAAAATTAATTTTCTCATAAGTTCTACTAAAAGAGTTTTTGGCGTTCCTTAGAACCTTTATTTTCAGCGCCCCCTATTTTTGGTTTATCTAAGTTCCAACCCGCACATTCTAAATGTGTTGTTGCTGCATCACTTCCATAATTCAATAAAGATTATACGTATGCTCTATAATGATAATTTTCTTCCGAAGGAGTTATGTTTTGGCCATTTAGTTGTACAGTACATAGTTTTACTAAACATTGTGAAATGTTGTTTACTACGCCTGGTTGCGGTAGCTCTTTTCCATCAGTCCCTTTGTCATTATTCCATAAATTTCCATCTTTTTTAATGATTTGAACTTTTAGTCTCAAGTATGCGGAAAATAAATCGCGATATGTGTCACCATGAGCTAATGAAACAAATTCAATGCTAGCCGCATTATCTAGAGATGCAATAGGATTATAATAAACTTCTTCGGATCGTAAAATACTAGATAGAATATATGGTACTCTAAAAATATATAAATCTGATTTCATACACTCTTCATTTTAATCAAAAATATCTTTCACTTTATTCTTACTTTTCCTGCTTTAAACTTTAGGTCGTTTTGCGACAGAGTAATTTAAATTTTTTTAAAAAGTCTTTTTATAGCTTTTCATTAACTTAATTTCATTAAGATTTTGAACAGCTCCTCGTCTTACATTTTTAATAATTTCTTTTCCCCGATCTTGAAAAACTTCTTTTACATTTCCTCCAGATACTAAATCAGAAACTCCATTTATACCAGAATTAATTGCTTCGCTTTTAAATAAATTTGCTCCGGATACAATAATTGGTTTTATTATTTTTTCTTTTTTATAATAAAAAATTTTTGTTTTTTAAAAGATTAACATTATATATTTGGTTTTAAGAAATATTATTTATTCAATTTGTTTTGTTGGTAATTTCCTTCTGTTTCGTTAAACTATAGGCTAACAGATTTTAATTATTTGCATGGATCACTCATTTAAAAAAAAAAAAAAATGTTATTTGCATTTAACTTAAACTTGGGGAACTTCAATACTTCGTTAAACTTAATATGATTCGTCATTCGGATTTTTTCATTATCAAGAAAAAAATTATTTTCTCTTTCAATTAATACCCACATGTATTATTAAAGATACCTATAATTTAAAAAATTTTTAATTATAAAAATGAAAAAAATATGAAATTTTGAAATAAAATTATTAATTATTTTTTTGTAATTGTTTTTTTTTGAAAACCGTAAAACCCACTTTTATAAGTTAAGTATGTAATTATACTTACTATTTGAATATACCAAAAAAATTTTATAACACCTTTAAGGTTTTACACAAAATATAAATGAAAGAAAAAACTTTCATTTATGAGCGAATGCGGTTCAATATGATCCTACATGCCATCATTAACATTTTTATTTTTTATTTTTTAACTTCAAAATGAAGTTAATTTTGGAGTGTTTCGTCCATCGAAACACTACTGGACTCCGCAGTAGGTAACTTGTAGTGTTGGACTACCTAGACAACTACAACTAAATTTTTATATCAAATTTAAAAAAAATCAACTGCAAGATGTAAAAATAGAATAAAAATTTAAAAAAAAAAATGTTTTTCAAATTGGTTCGGTGACCATTTAATATAAAATATTTTTAATTATAAAAATGAAAAAATATGAAACATTGATATTAATAATTTTTTCATAATTGTTTTTAATTGTTTTGAGAACCGTAAAACCCACTATTTACAGTCCGTCTTTCGTTTAGACAGTCCCAGTCCACCTTCGAAAAAACAAAAAACTAGAAATAGTGAAGACTTGAAGAGTTCTTCAAAACGTATTTTACGAAGCTAAAACAGGCGATACGCAAACAGAGCTTTATTTTCCAATTCGTAAAACTAAGTCACCTAGCTTATGGACAACACACAAGTAAATGATAATTTTTATGTTACTTTATTTAGTGATTCATCTATGAATTATTACCCTGAAAATACGTTGTACTAATACGTTGTAACATATGTATGTTTTAATCAGGTTACAATGCATGTAAAAGAAATTAAAAAGCATGAAACTCGTATGATTGAAGCTTATAGTAAATATTTTGAAAGTTTATCAATATTTCCAATTGTTAAACCTGACATGTTTTCATATATATTGATGTAATTGCACCCTAAAATATTGGTGGTAAAGAAGTAAGGTGTCTAAGAACAGTTAATATATCAAATTCTTTGAATGATACGGTGAAAGAGTTTAAAAATATTCAGTATTGCAGTGTGGAAAAATCTTTTGATAGTATTTCCCTACTTTTATGTGATAAATATGGCTTAAAATAACATTCTCAGATAGAACAGTTCCTACAAAAATTCTATTGCATTTCAAAAAAGTATATAAATAAACTATACATTAATAAGATTATATTATTCATCATGGAACGGATATCCTATAAATATTATTTAGTTCAATCATGAAAAGGTCTTGAGGACATTATATTCAACGGCATCATATCAAAGAAGTCGCAGGTTGGGAAGTTTCTGTGGAGGTCTTTTTAGAATATTTAAAACCAATTATTGTATCCGGAGCAAATTTATTTAAAAACGAAGCAATTAATTCTGGTATAAATGGAGTTTCTGATTTAGTATCTGGAGGAAATGTAAAAAAAGTTTTTCTAGATCGGGGAAAAGAAATTATTAAAAATGTAAGACGAGGAGCTGTTCAAAAACTTAATGAAATGTATGGTTCTAGAAAAAGAAAGAGAAAAGCTATAAAAAGACTTTTTAAAAAAAATTTAAATTATTCTGTCGTAAAACGTTTAAAGCAGGAAAAGTAAGAATAAACTGAAAGATATTTTTGATTAAAATGACGAGTGTATGAAATCAGATTTAGATATTTTTAGAGTACCATCTATTCTATCTAGTATTTTACGATCTGAAGAAGTTTATTATAATCCTATTGCATCTCTATATAATGCGTCTAGCATTGAATTTTTTTCATTAGGTCATGGTGACACATATCGCGATTTATTTTCCGCATACTTGAGACTAAAAGTTCAAATCATTAAAAAAGATGGAAATTTATGGAACAATGACAAAGGGACTGATGGAAAAGAGCTACCGCAACCAGGCGTAGTAAACAACATTTTACATTGTTTAGTAAAACAGTGTACTGTACAACTTAATTGCAAAAATATAACTCCTTCGGAAGGAAATTATCATTATAGAGCATACATATAATCTTTATTGAATTATGGTAGTGATGCAGCAACAACACATTTAGAATGTGCCGGTTGGAACTTAGATAAACCAAATATAGGAGGCGCTGAAAATAAAGGTTCTAAGGAACGTCAAAAACTCTTTTAGTAGAACTTATGGGAAAATTACATATGGATATGTTTAATCAGCCAAGTCTATTGATTAATAATGTAGATGTTAGAGTCATTTTAACTGTTGAAAAATCAGATTTTTATATGTTTTCAGATGACAATGATGAGTCGCACTTAAAAATTTTAGAAGTAATCTAATAATAAGGCATGTCACTATAAATCCAAGCATATTATTAGCACATAATGCTGTTTTAGAAAAAACTACGGCTAAATATTTTTACAAAAGGGTTGAGGTAAAAGCATTTACAATTTCTCAAAATACTGAAAGTATCCTCATGCATAATGTTTTTATTGGACAATTACCAAATACATTAATATTTTGTATAATTGAACATACAAGTTATTCGGGTAAAAGATCCAAAAACTCGTTAAATTTTAAGCATTTTGATATTTTGCAATTTTGACTGTACGTTAATGGAGTTCAGATTTCAAATACAGCTATTGAAACAAGTTTTTCTGATGCAAACAACTGCAATACAAGAGTATACCATACACTTTTTTCCGCCTCTGGAATATATTACAACGATAAAGGTCATCAAATAACAAAAAGTATGTTTAACAATGGATTTTTTATGTTAAAATTTGATTTAACACCAGATGCTTCTTGTAATGAAGTATGTCAAGGTCTTATCAATCAAGCGACAAAAACAAAACTTTCAAAACCTCTTCCTTCCACAGTTATAGCAATTGTTTATCGCGAATTAGATATCAATGTGCAAGATAAAAACCGTAACGTGTTTACACATCTATAAATAGACAGCTTTTAATATTGCATCCTATTATTTTGCAATATATGTAAGCCATATATATGCACAAGCTTTAGTTGCAACGATTACAATAAAAAAAAAAAAACAAGGATTAAGGATTAAAATAATCATTTTTTAATCACACATTTTTTAAAAAAAGACGTTAAAGGAACCACTAAAATATTTAATTTATGATTTGGGTCAATGAATTCATTAAATATATCGGAAATTTTAAAATGTAATAGAATCACCAATAAATTTTTTAAAGGGGTTTTTGCGTTAAATAAAATATATTTAATAACGGAAAAGCCAAGTTTTCTTATTGTAAATACTGATAAAGCAAAAAATCCTTAGCGTTTGCGATCTAAATTGAGGTATCATTTTGATTTTGCCGCCATTTTTTTCTACCTGGAATTTTTATACGACGTTTCTTTAGGTATATTCTAAATACATTCCGGTTAGTTAATATGGAACGTTACACGAAGGAACAACGTGTTTTTGTTATTACAACATTTTTTGAAAATGGTAAAAGTTTTCAAGATGTAATTAGGAAATTTCGAACAAAATTTGGTAGAGAACATGCTCCAACAAATCGTGCCATCAAGCTGATGGTTGATAAATTTCTAGAAACTGGATCTGTTCTTGATAACAGAGGCAACATTTATCAACGTAGTGGCCGTTCAACCGAGAATGTAGCAGCTGTGAGCAGAAGTGTCGAAGAAGATCCAAAAATGAAGAAGATCCACAAAAAGTTACGGTTTGGTGTGGTTTGTGGTCAGGAGGAATCATCGGACCATATTTTTTTGAAAACGCAAATGGAAATGCGATTACCGTCAATGGAAATCGCTACAGGGAGATGATCCGAAGCTTTTTGTGGCGGGAAATTGATGATTTGGACGTAGAGAATATGTGGTTTCAACATGACGGTGCCACTTGTCACACAGCAAGAGAAACAATGAATCTTTTGAAGGAAAAGTTCGAAGATCGCATTATTTCTCGTAGAGGAGGAGTGATGTGGCCACCAAGATCGTGCGATTTGACACCGTTGGATTTTTTTTTGTGGGGTTTTTTGAAATCGATAGTGTACAGCAATAATCCCACAACAATTCAAGAGCTTAAAAACAACATTATCGAGCAGATTTCAACCATCGAGAACAGTTTATTGAACAACGTGATTCAGAATTTTGGTAAAAGATTGGAAGCCTGCCGAAGTAGTAGAGGGGCTACTTGGCCGACATAATTTTTCATTATTAACCGCAACCTATTTGTAATAAATTAAAATAAAAATATATTTAATATTTCAAAAAAAAGTCTTTTTTTTATTAAATTAAAATGATACCTCAATTTTGAACACCCTCCTATAAACGGTTCTGCAGAATATTTCGATTCTTATGGTAGAAAACCATGTAAAGCTAAAATTTTAAAAATTTTAGAACATAAATGTGTTATTTATAATAACAAACAATTACAAAGCAATTTTTCAGATGCGTGCGGACAATATTGTTGCGTTTGCTCATGGTACAGATGTAACGGTCTTAGTATGAAAGTAGTATGGATTAGCCGATTCTAGTCCATGTGGAGAGGAGCAAGCCGATTCTAGTCCATGTGGAGAGGATCAAGCCGATTCTACACCATATGGAGAAGAAAAATCCATTTCTGCACCATGTGTAGAGGAGCAAGCCGATTCTACACCATATGCAGAAAAGCAAGCCGATTCTAGACCATGCGGAAAAGAGCAAAGAAACTTTTGCAATGGCGCTGTACACAGCATAGTTTTTAAACGGTAAAGTATAAGTTATAACAAGGTTTGTGTCTTTGGTATTTGAACTTGGGGAGAATAATAATATTTGATAAATAGTATTGAATATTTTATATTATAGTGAAGAAATGAAAAGTTTTTAAAGTTTGGTTTGAATGCAGAATTTATATTATTATTTATTACTATTAAAAAACAAATTCTCCTGAGCTTAAAATGAGCTTAAGTTTAAACTTAATTTAATGTTTATAAAAAGAAAAAAATTTAAAAAGGTTTTTAAAGCTTGATTTAAAATTGATGAATTATTATGATGTTTGAGAAGCTTTATAATTATATTAAAATTGCTAAATATTCAGATAAATTGAACTGGTTCAATATGAAAGATTTTTAGAGTTTGGTTTACATATTTCTTTATTAAAATTGATTGTGTTGATTAGTTTTTTCTTGATGTTTAAAACAATGTAGAGTTTAAAAGCTAAAATATAGCAATGGAGCTACAAACAGGGGAGGTTTTAAACAGCAAAGAGTAAATAAAAAGTTTTGTGTCTTTGATATTTGAAATTGGAGTAATAATATGGTATTTAATTAAAAATGTTGAATATTCTAAGTTATGAGCTGGAGATATGAAAAGTTTTTAAAGTTTGGTTTAAATACCGAATTAATATTATTATTTATTACTATTAAAAAAAAAAACAAATATTAAAAAAGTTTTTAAAGCTTGATTTAAAATTGATGAATTATTATGATCTTTGAGAAGCTTTATAGTTAAGTTAAAATTGCTAAATATTATTATTTTTTTTAAAAAATGCTTTTAAAGCTTGATTTAAAATTAGTTAAATATTATGAACTTTGAGAAATTTTGTAGTTAAATTAAAATTGCTAAATATTCATATAAATTTAACCGGTTCAATATGAACATTTTTTAAAGTTTGCTTAAATACTTCAATAAAAAGTTCGTATAAAAATATATAAAGCTTGGTTTAAATATAGAATGTAATAGAATTATTATTAAAATTGATTGTGTTGATTAGTTTTTTCTTGATGTTTACAATAATGTAGAGTTTAAAGCTAATATAAAAATAATAAAAAGCGTTTATAAAGTTTGCTTTATTTAATAAACTATTTAATAAAAAAGTTAACATAATAAATTTAAATTGGTTTAAATATAGAATGTGATTCAATTAAAAAAATTAGCTTAATTATTTTTTTCCATCGTAAACAAAATCCATGTTTTGTTGTGTGTATTGTAGAGTTTTAAAAGCTCAAAAAGTTATTCGATAATATTTATTTTAATTATTTAACAAAAAAAAAAACAACCAAATACAGTTAAAAAAATTTTATTTATAAACTTAATCTTATCTTATTTTATTTATAAACATTATTATTACACAATGTGTAACTATTAAAACATGAGTGCAATAAAAAAAAAAAAAATTTAAATGTATTAGGAATGGCTTTGTGCTCCCAAGCATGTATTACAATTATTTGATATATACCTTTTATTATCTAAAGCACTAAAAGCTACTTTATTAAGATTTTGTGTATATATGTATATACAATGTAATTTATCTCTAAAGACACTCATATTTCTATAAATAATTTTTTTTTAAATAAAGAATTTTTATAATCTTCTAAAGTAAAATCATTAACAATATACTTTTTAACACCTTTAGCTTTTTTAATTGGTTTATTCTTAAATATTTGTATAATATACATTTCTGATCGAAGACCAATAAATTCAGAAATAATTTTACCACTCATTTCATCTTTAAATAATCCTAAAACTTTTTTATTAACAATAGGAAAACCATATTGGTTATCTTTTTCATAATCAGAAGTATCAACAAACTGAGATAAATCCGACTTTATATCTTCATAAAAATCTTCTATGAAAATTGTATAAATTAAACTGTCTGTATCTATATAATTTAGCAAGAGATTTTCTTGAAATTTTGGTTTCACATTTTCATAGTGAATCGTAAAATCAAGGTATATTGGTTTATTATAATACACACGGGTTTTAGAAAGTTCAACCGCGGCTAAATCGGAAATAAAAGGCAATAGACTATGAAAGTTAGGTTTTGATATAAGACCCCAAACTCCTAAACGTTTCCTTGGTTTCCCAACTGGTTGTTATTCTAATATTTCTTCTTTTGCCAACATTTTGCATGGTCTTTCCGAATACGAAATTGTTCATTAACTTGAAAAAATCTTTTTCAAATGAATTTTTTGCTTTTGTTCTATGAAAGTTATTTAAGTCAATATACTTTTTAACCAATCACTTTGGGTAAACTGTAATAATCTATGAATCTTTTTTAAGATTAAACCATTTTTCAGGCATTGTTTAAGATTTTTGTAATGAATAATATGCTCTTTCTTATCGTGTAAATTAGTTAAAAGTTTTTTAACTTTACCACTAGGTGGCGTAACATTTTCCGAGCTAAAAGGTAAATCATTATGCAAATCATGAAGTTCTTTAGGATATTCTAAATCTACTTTTAAAATGTAGCCATTTTTTGAATTGTCAGATATTTTTAGAACGTCTATATAAGTTTCTCCCCACTTAAAATTTTTATATGGAAGAAACTGAGACATTGCCCAACCGTATAAATTGTTTGCATCTATATACGTTATATACTTAGACGGTTCATTTTCATTGTATTTTTCACTCATAACTATATTTATTGTTGACTAATGAATGACGTAAAGAACATGGATTAATTTCTCCACGTATACCTTTTTTCAGAAAATTTTTTTTCACCAAGCAGTTCTAAATCTATTTCGGTAAATTTGAACATTGCCCGTCATGAAAGACCTAGCGCTGTGTAAAAATTAGAAGGGTCTAAATTATATATTTTTATACATATTTCGCGAGTTTATTAATATTTCGCATATTAAGTATTCAAACACATCTGCTAATATAAATACAATTGTCTTTAGGTATAATTTTAAATAATCTAACAGATTTTTACAATTGAAAGTGTTCCATACTGTTATAGCATAATTATAGTCATCTTATACACTATTTGTGTTAGTTTGTTAAAAAAATCTGTTTGAGGCGGTAAATATTCTTGTTGAAGTTTTTTCCAGTTATCTAAATATTCATATGAGAAAACACCTTTTCGAGTCATTAGCTCAGAATTATTTTTAAAAGTTTTTGTTATGTATTTCATTTTTGATTTATCTACGTTTTCACACAAAGAATCTAAACTTGAAGACATAAATAGAAAACTATCTAAAAATCTTAAAGAAAAACTAATTTTGCTATCTGGAAGCGTAATTCTTTTACTTAGCGATATGTACTTTTCTTTGTTCAGAGGTATAATTTTTATTTCACCCGGAACTATATTAAGAGCCTTAAATAATAAATGGCAATCATACCCGGAAAAATTATGAAAAAAAACGGAAAAAAAGTAACGTCTTCTATATAAAAGATTACAAGAATTATGAGCTGGTACCCGATATTTACCAGTAAAATGACAATGGTCTCTAACTCTATTTATAAAATCTAATTGCTTACCACAAATATGACAGGTTATATTAGTAAGTTGTTCAAGTTGCTCATCAAGAGTTAATGCATTCATAGGCTTCGGCTTTATGTGATATTTAGAGAAAAGATCAGTGCAATCTTTCAATAAGGCAGTAATAAATTCTTCAGGTACAATGTTAGTTGTTGATGGTTTTTCTGGGTCTGGACTGGATCTAGAAATTGGTTTTAACATAGTTTCACAGTCAGCGTATATAATAAAAGGAGCCTCTATTTGATATTGATAATTTTCAAATTAAAGAATATGATTTTCTGTAGTTGGTAAATCTGTTACGACATTGTTTCTTTTTTTGTTTACGAGGGTTGGTGGAAAACTCGAAAGTCACCAAGAGGAACTGCACGTGCTTCCTCAGTGCAGTGTTGGACTTTAACCAACCAAAACCACCCACCTTTTAAACCAAACTTTAGGATGGAACCTTTAATACAAATGTAGAGTTTGGTTTTGGGGATAGGGATGTGGGAAGGATAATTGGGGAAATTGGAATTAGGAAATTTGGATTAGGGGGGATAAGTAGGAAAATTTGGAGGGGGATTTTGAAGAAAGAAGTTAATGTTCTTCTTAAACTTAAGTAAATCATATGAATTACCAACTTTAGGCAACACATGCTATGGCATATGGTTCCACAAACGGGACGCGCGCATGACAAACGAAATTCCATAAACTGTATTTCGCCATCTTGATAACTCTACACGGTAGGGATGAGCTTCTGTTGCCCTCCTTGTTTCTCGTTGGAAAACTTTGAGTCGAGGCATTAACTGTTTTATTTCATTGGAACAAGTGTTAATCCTTACGAGATATCTAAACGAGGTTAGTGACCCAACTGTCCGACGATGGCCGAGTGGGGTGAGCATTGTAGTTACACTGGTCGTTGATGAGACGAATAGTTCTGTTTTGACCATTATCTAAATAACTCAGCGCTGTTTGAGGGTCTGCAGTCCAAATGTGTGCATTATATTCCATTTTCGGCCGAATGTACGTTTTATAGATATTGAGAAGATCAGATGCGGAAAAGTAAGTTTTGCAGAGATACAAAAAACCCAAACATTTAGCTGCATCATTAGCTATACAAAAAATGTGATTTGACAAAGTAAATTTTTGGTTTAACCAGATACCCTGATATACCCGATATACTTCTCCCTGAAATAGTAAGTTGGGAATAGCAGTGGTAATTTTTCGCGAGATCAGCATTGTGTTTTTGTGTTGCTGAAATCAACTCTGTTGACTTTACCCCATTTTTGAATTTTTGCTAAATCGTTATTTAGCTCACTAATACTACAAGGGTGCTGTCATCTACGAAACTATGGATCGGATTGGAGGTTAATACAAGTAGGTCATTGATAAATATTAATGATATTTGGGGGATAAAACTGATCCCTGTGGGACACCAGCATTTATTTTGAATTTGTTAGATGAATATCCATCGACCAGTACACGAATCGTACGATTCGAAAGGAAATCTCCAATCCATTTTAGAAAGATCCAACCTATATCTAATGCTTTGCATTTTGCCAATAGATCATCGTGCCAAACTCGATCGAAAGCCTTAGAAATATCAAAAGCCACAACATCAGACTCACCAGAATGATGGAGGCCAGGACCACCAGAATTTGATTCTGATCCGATCCATGCCTTTGAAGGTATATCTACCTCGCTTATTTCGAGATGTTATAAACAGAAGAGTAATTTTATTATACCCGATACTTATCGTACGGGTATAAATATGTAAAAATCACTTAGTATGTATAAAAAAAATTTTAATAAAGAAAAAAAAAAAAACATAAAGAAAATTAATAATCTTGACTGGAATGATGTATTTCTATAATACTTTAAAAATAAAAATATCTTTAGAAAAACATTTAACATTATTTGATGTGGTTAACGTAAAAGGGCTTAAAAAAAGAATTTTTAGATAAATGTTTTTCAAATTCAGTTGAAGTTATTAATTTAGATAATAAAATTCCACCTCTACAAAAACTAAGGAATTTTATCACCATTTTATTTTATTTTTTTTTTATAAGAAAAGTTAATATTTTATTTTTGTTAAGATAAAACTTAATTAGTTTTGCAGCACTGCACTTGTCAAATGTCATTATGAATAATATTTTGTTTATTGGTATTTTTATATAATTGCTACTTTAACCTATTTCATATTTTTATAAAACTCATTCTCATTCTTTTATGGATTAATTATTATTAATAAGGCACACATTTCTAATTATAATATTTTCTGCTTTTATTAGGTTATGGGCCCAGCCTGTATAGTGAGTTAATTATCTTCGAAATTTAATAAAATAAAATTTTACAATAATTATTTAATTTCTAATTTAACAATTACAAATAATTTAACAATTACAAATAATTTATTAAAAATATTTTGTACGCAATTTTGTATTTGTGCAAATGCAAGCTGTATTATTTAAAAATGGGCTTTGGGGTTATGTGAACGGAACTGAAGTGGAACCAGAATTTAAAGAAGATGATAATACTAAAACTACTGTATATAATCTTTGGAAATAAAATGATGAAAAAGCAAGGGCTGATATTATCTTATCAATATCTTCAACTGAATTAAAGCAAATCAAACATTGCAAGACATCGAAAGAAACGTGGTTAAAGTTAAAAGAAATTTACCAATCTACAGGTCCAGCCCGAATGGCAATGTTATTGAAAATGTTAGGTAGGTAGGTATGGTGGTGACCTTCACGATGCTGCTTGAAGGCCTCAATTAGCACTAGATTGCGCCATTTTGATACCACTGCACTCATGTGTGAAAATGTTAACAAAAACTTAACTTGGATCATGCTCAAACAAATCTAATCCTAACTTATGGTGCCTAATTGATATAGGTTGCACGTCACATTTGTGTAACAATAAAAATAAATTTAAGTATATAAATGAAACTATAATAAAAAATTTAAAACTTGCAAATGATGACTTCACAGAAGTTCGTGGTGAAGGTGAAATAATTACAAATTTTAATACTAAAAGTTTTAAAGGAAATATTCGACTTCAAAAGGTTTTGTATGTACCTTCAATTAAAACTAGTTTATTGTCGATTGCTAAAATAATTGATCACGGTTACAAGGTTATTTTCAAGGAAAAATACACTGACATTTTAAATAAATCTGGAGTAGCTGTATTAAAAGCAACGTGAATTAATAATTTATATTACGTAAATAATTGTTCTACAGAAAAAGTTTGGTGCAGGAGGAGCTTTTTTAAAGCTTTTGGTCCTCCTAAAAGTATGCAAAAAAAATTATTTGCATACACTCTTCCAAAAAGTATGCAAAAGGATTGTGTCTTTGATATTTTAAATTTAAAAAGCTATAGTGCTGAATATTTTAAATTAGGATAAAAATATGAAAAGTTGTTAAAGTTTGGTTTAAAAATTTCAAAGTTTGATTTAAATACAAAATTATTATTAAAGTTTAAACATATTTACCAAAAATCAAATTTAAATTCTATTATAACAATTTGAGTTCTCCTAGCCTTATGCAAAAAAAATTAGTAGGATGAAGATATGAAAAGTTTTCAAAGTTTGGTTTCAAAGTTTTTAAAGTTTATTATTATTAAAGTTTATTAATTATTCTAAATTTAACTTTGTGGTTACTACATCAGTTATGTTTTAATTTGCAATTTAAAAAGCTTAAGCTGTAGTGCTGAATATTTTAAATTAGGATAAAAATTTGAAAAGTTTTTAAAGTTTGGGTTTAAAAATTTCAAAATTTGGTTTAAATACAAAATTATTATTAAAGTTTAAACATATTTACCAAACGTCAAATTTACATTCTATTATAACAATTTGAGTCCTTCTAACCATATACAAAAAAGTTTATTTGTCTACACTCGTCGGAAAGTATGCAAAAAAACGTTATGAGTAAATAGGGTTGATTCTTGCTGATTTTTTTGAATTTATAAAATAATTTAAAATTTAATTAAAAGTTATTGAATATTTTAAATTAAACTTAGTGGTTAGTATATCAATTATGTTTTAATTTAAAATTTAAAAAGCTTAAGCTATAGTGCTGAATATTGGTAAAAATATGAAAAGTTTTTAGAGTTGGCTTTACAAAATTAAAAAAAGTTTTAAAACTTGATGTGAATACATTTAAGTTTTCAGTTGAACAGTTGTAATTAAATAAAATATTATAACAAAACATTCCATTTAAAAAATTATTTTGTATATGTACATTTAATAAAAGCGGTTTAAATAAGACGGTAAAAATTATATTGTTAATAATATAAGCCGTGGTCATCAAATACAAATTAAAAACGTGATCAAGTTCAAGTTCAAGTTAAAAGTAAAAAAAATTAATAAAACCTAGGTTTAAAAAGTTGTTTTTTAATATTAAATAACCGCATTGCATTTCTTACTAAAAGTTTATAAATTATTTTTTCATTAAATAATATCTTGTTTATTTATCCATGAATCATGTTTTTTATCAAAGCCAAGCCACCTAACCAAAACTTGATTTTTTTTTTTCTTATTATTTTTTCTACAAGGTAAACATTAGGAAGTTTAACAGATGTAAGTTCAGGTTCATAAAAACTGCCTTTTATTGGTTTTTGTGTATAATCAAGTAAATTGTATGTTATTGGATCAGTTCTTTTTATTTTCGCTATTGTATAAATTTCTGTTGACCAATTAGGTTGATAACCTTTTGCAAATATACCTTTAAATTTACTTATACGAACAAAATCTCCAACTTTGTATTTTGCTTTTCGGAATACTTTTCATTTATTGTAGACAGTTTTTAATAGCAATTTCTCATTTTTCTTTGTAACCTTTTTAGGTGGAAGTTTAATTGTATGATGATATGTTGAGTTATATTTTTCTATTAGCGATGGTAGAATAGTTAACCATTTATATGTGCTTTGTAAACTAAATTGTTTCCACATCGTGTTTTTTAGGGTACGATTAAAACGTTCTACAGTTGATGCTTTTAGTTCTGAATATGTATGATAATGGTTAATTTTATTTTTCCTCATTAAATTTTGAAATTTTTTGTTGAAAAATTCCGTACCTTGATCAGATTGTAAATTTTTTTGGTTTTTTACCGGCACGCTTAAAAATATTTTTCATTGCGGTTAAAACATTATCAGCGCTTTTATTTTTAACCGGTTTAGCATACGCAAATTTGGAAAATGTATCAATAACTGTTAATAAATATTTATATCCCTTATTGAATTTTGCATATGGAATCATTTCAACCAAATCAATTTGCCAGGTATCATTTAAAACCTTTTGAATAAATTTTCTTCGTGTAAATTTTCTTCTAGCACCTCTATGAATTTCTGACACAACTTGTAACCTTGACATTATTCTCATACCATTAAATTAAGTTCTCTAAAGTGATTCTATAATTTTCTATTGTATGACATTCACATGTGTCTGGTCCAGAAGCAGAATTATCATATGCCCATGGACAAAGGCCAAAATGAATACCATAAATTGAAGTGTACTTATTTACTCCAGAACAATTTTTAATGTGTTTAAATAGATGTAATATTAGTTTCTTATGATCATTTAATAAGACGGAGGAATATATATTTAAGAACTCCTCTACTTCCATAATTCAAAATGACTGTACCAAGAATATGTTCGCTGCTTTTATATTAACTTTCAATTTGTATTTTAAATTCAGTTTCTCATCAGACACAGATCAAAAATGATTAATTTTATTCATCCATTTACAATGATGATAGCAGGACCATCTGGATGTGGAAAAACAACATTTGTGTGTAATTTAATTGAAAATATTAACAGATTGATTTACCCGAAAATTGGTGTATTGGATTGGATGGTGTAACCCAGAAATTTCTGCTATTCCGAACAATATAGATTTTCCTAATATAGACTTTTACACCAGTATTTTAGTGGAGTTTAGTGGGAATGAAAATAGACCTACTTTAATTGTTTTAGATGACTCAATGTTAGATTCTGCAAATAAACAAGTATGCGAACTATTTACTAAAGGTTCGCACCATCGTAATTTATCTATTGTATTGTTAACGCAAAACGTTTTTCATCAGGGGAAATTTTCAAGAGATATTTCATTAAATTGTAAATATTTAGTACTTTTCAGAAACCCTCGAGACAAATCGCAGATTTTTCCTCTTGCTAGACAATTATATCCAGAAAATATAAAGTAACGTAAATAAATTTTCAGCCTCCTAGCTCCTCTATTTTTTGAGTTATAGTGCGGACGGACACTGAGTTCTTTCATTTAAAAAGAGATTTTGTATGGCAGCTACCCGAACCCGTCACACCAGCACAACCAAATTTTGTAGAAGTTGTTGCCATAAAACTTGATCATCATTCGCAAAATTGCAGATACCTAGATTGAACAGACACTGGGTTATTTCTATTTAAAGAAAGACGTTGTATGGCAGCTACCCGAACCCGGGGACAGAAAATGCTGGAGTTAAATAGCAAAACTAACAATTTTACAAAAGTGACGTAAAAAAATTTTCAGCCTCCTAGCTCCTCTATTTTTTGAGTTATCGTGCGGACGGACACTGAGTTCTTTTCATTTAAAAAGAGATTTTGTATGGCAGCTACCCGAACCCGTCGCACCAGCACAACCAAATTTTGTAGAAGTTGTTGCCGTAAAACTTGATCATCATTTGCAAGATTTCAGGCGACTAGCTTTATTAACTTCCAAGAGGTGCAAGAAGCCTGAACCGGCTGTTCTAGGCCAAACAAATTTTACAAAAGTTTTTGGCATATAACTCGACACTTCTTTACTAAATTTCAGATTCCTAGCTTCAATAAACACTGAGTTATTCTCATTTAACCGGATAAGTTGTATGGCAGCTACCCGAACCCGCCGCACCACCACAACCAAATTTTACAAAAGTTGTTGCCATAAAACTTGATCATTATTTGCAAAATTTCAGACGCCTAGCTTCATTAGGTTCCAAGAGGTGCAAGAAGTCTGAACCGGCTGCTCTAGACCAACCAAATTTTACAAAAGTTGTTGGCATGTAACTCGACACCTCTTTACTAAATTTCAGATTCCTAGCTTCAATAAACACTGAGTTATTCTCATTTAAACGGAGAAGTTGTATGGCAGCTACCCGAACCCGCTGCACCAGCACAACCAAATTTTACAGAAGTTGTTGCCATAAAACTTGATCATTATTTGCAAAATTTCAGAAATCTAGCTTGAATAGATACTGAGTTATTTCTATATAAAGATAGAAGTTGTATGGCAGCTACTCGAACCCGCCGACCGAAAATGTTGGATTTAAATAGCAAAACTAACAATTTTGCAAAAGTGACGTAAAAAAAATTTCAGCCCCCTAGCTCCTTTATTTTTTGAGTTATCGTGCGGACGGACGGACGTACATGGCTTAATCGACTCAGAATTCGATTCTGAGCCGATCCATACCTTTGACACTATATCTAGCTCAACTCCTTTAAGGTGTCACAAACGTAATGGCAAATTTATTATACCCTTGAACATAGTTCATACGGGTATAACAATTAAGATTCCTAGCCTGTGCAAAGAAGAGTATAAAAGCCAAACGAAAAATTTTAGTTCAACATGGTGGATTTTTACCAACTTTAATAGGAACTATATTATCTGGTGTAATAGGAAAATTGCTCAGTAAGACATAATGCAGCGAATGATTGTTATGTTACCACAAATATTTTGAAAATTTAGCAAATTATTTCAAGATGATAAAAATTTAGATATATTAGATCAAAAAATGAAAAAAGTTTTATGATAAAAAATTAAAACCATTGCAAAAATGGTACTTATACCGTCAAAACCTACTCAAATATGGAATTAACAAAAGACAAGCAAAAAGATTACCAGACAAGGCTAATAATCTTACATTTGTGACAGGTACTCAAACAAAATTCTTTTCTAAACGAAATGCATATACAGAAACTGAATTTCCTAAATACAAATAGACATCAACACAGACCAATTTTGTACCTTTAGTTACTGATGATGTGTTTGAATATGACCCTAAAAAAGAACATTCACATATGGATATCGATTTAACACATTACGATTTAGATGATGAAAATTAATTTAAAAAATTTGCTCGAACTGAAATGTTGAAAGATGAAAAATTAGTGGAAAGACCATCTCTAAGCTCTGATTATCGAATATTTGAAACACCGAGTGGTGATATAATTACCGTTGCTGTACCATCTCCTGAAAAGAAAAAAACACTAAGATCGGCCGGCAGTACAATATCCTTAACTATACTCTCACAGTTTCCTAAAACAAAAAAGCGAAAACTAAAACCATTACTAAGAAGTCCAAAACTAAGAACTTCATCAACACCGGAATGGACAACATATAAATAGTGCAACATTTTATGTTTTAGAAGAATTTAACAAAGATGGATAGTTAAGATGACTTCTATGTAATATTGTTTAGTAATGATAATCTAAAACTATTTCCAGACAACACTTTAGCTTCATTCGAAAATAAATTACCTATTCACTTTGATTTAAGAAATGGAAATTGGAAAGTTGACCTTTCAGAAATATATCTGAACGATTTCCTACAAACAGAAGAATTTAACAAAGAGCAATGGGCTTTTATCAATATTGGGCAATATAATGTTTACATAAGAAACATTGAAAAATCTCTTGAAAAAATCAAAGTAACCAAATCTATAGGTTACACATATTATTCATATAACGATTCGGAATTACATTTGGATGATTGGAAATTTAATTTTTTACCAACGCTTATTAAAAATATAACTCCTAATCCGGGATTTACTCGCAACCAAGTTTTCAAAGAATTTTTTAATGAAGTTTTGACAATATCTCTACTTCTAAAAATTATGATGATGTAACATTTAAAAAAGTGTTAGAATCTAACCGACGCGTTTTAATACGAATATCGCAGATATTTGATGAAGATAGTTTCTATATAAAAGTTAATCACAGTTATAATATCAAAACATTATTAGCACATTTCCAAAAAAATTTTGAAAAAATGTGCTTATTAGTTTCACTCTGTCCGTCCGTCCGTCCGTCCGTCTGTTTACAAAACTTCTACACCGTTAAAGATAGAGAAAAAAAATTTTAACCATAGGTAGGTCTCATAAAAAAAATAATTTTGTGGAACAACTTTTTCATGTAGCCCCCCCCATTACGGAGCTACAGCCCCTCAAACTTTGAAAAAGCCCTATTTTTAAATGCATATATCTTATGTTCTGCTTAAGATTTTTTCAATCTGAAAACGTCATTCGACAGGTATTTCTTTTATCTTTGTAAATTAGTATCAAAATTATACAATTTTTTTTAAATTTAGTATTTAAATTTACCGTTATGTGAAAACCAAATTTTGCATGATTTTTAACTCCGGCACGCTTCTAGATAGTAGCTTGAAATTTTGAGGCAAGATAGAACTTTTAGAATTAATATAAGTTTGCTCAGAAAATTTTTTCGGACCACCCCCTGTTTATGAGCTATTAGAGCCTAAAAATTGAAAATTTGCTATTTTTAAAAACCTGGAACTTAGGAACCTGTACATATTTTACTTCTGCAAGATATAAAAATTAAACCTACAATAATATATTTTTACGTGTGTTAAAGGTTTATTTTAATTGTAAAGGGTTCCAAAGTTGCAGCTCTTCAAAATTGCGAAAAAGCCCCATTTTCAAATGTATATATCTCGGGCTCTGCGTAATAATTTTGCAATCTAAAACCGCCAGAAGATCGAAAATTTTATTATCTATATAAAACAATATCAAAATTATGTAATATTTTGTAATTTACTATTTAAATTTACCGTTATGTGAAAACCACATTTTGCATGAAATTTATTTTTTCATAACTCCGGTACGCCTTTAAATAGGAACCTGAAATTTTGAGACAAGAAAGAACTTTTAGAATTAGTATAAGTTTCCTCAGAAAATTTTTGGTAACACCCCCTCTTTAAGAGTTATTACGCCTCAAAAATTGAAAATTTGCTATTTTTAGACACCTGTAACTTAGGCACCTGTACAAATTTTTCTTCGGCAAGACATGAAAATTAAAGGTTCAATAATATATTTTTATGTGTGTTAACGGCTTTTCTTAGTTATATAGGATTCCGGACTTACGGCCCCTCAAAATTTCAAAAATGTCCTATTTTCACATTTTTTCTTATTACATGAAATTTTCAAATTTTTGTGTAAGTCACACTTCTAAACAGTTTGTATTCAGTTTTGGAAATGTGCGCTTTTAAAAACCATTGGTTTACATTCTACCTTGTTAGCTGAATTATTTCAATAAAAAAAAAATATAAAAAATTTCAAAATAAAATTACCTGAACTATTCAAATTAGCTGTTGCTAATAATAAAGATGAATTGAATGGAATGGTGATGATTTATTCAGATATAGTTGAATCATCTGTTTTTGGCAGTAGCAAAGTGCGTGCATTGAGAGCTATCAACATAGAAAATTGTAGAATACTTACAAATATTGAATTTGAAAATGTCCGTTACATACCTATAGAAAAAAATTGTTTTAAAACGATAGCGATTAAAATTTGCAATCAATACGGTGATGGAATAAATTTTGTTTCAAGTTACTATCCAACAAAAATTGTATTACATTTTAAAAAGCATTGATTGCTCCCAATTGAAACAATATAAATACTACTACTCAAATATGATATCCTGTCAAACATGGAAAGAGCTTACGTGAGATATTATTCCTCTCAAGTAGGTGGAGGAATCAACGATATTGGGCCTTTATTACAATTTTATCCAGCTATACAAAAAGGTCGTGGTTTTGGAAATATATTCGAAAGTTTAATTCGTTACTTAAAGCCAGTCTTTACATCAGGTTGGGACTTAAATAAAAAAGAGGCGGTAAACACAAGTAAAAATATTTTTAATGATATAGCATCTGGTGCAAACATAAAAGAAGAGGCTGTAAACACAAGTAAAAATATTTTTAATGATATAGCATCTGGTGCAAACATAAAAGAAGCTGTAATTGATCAAAGCAAAGGCAGCAAAAAAATTTACGAAAATCAGTATTTAACCAATTGCATTCGATGTATGGTGGAAAATGAAGAGCTATAAAAAGACGAAGAACTATAAAAAGACGACCAATTTCTAAAAAGACACATTTGAAGTCGAAAAAACGACGAAAAAAGCATATTAAAACCTCTGATATATTCAATTAAAAAATGGAATGTATGAAATCTGAACTTGATCTTTTTGTGTCATTAACCGTACAAACAAGTATCTTGCGTTCAGAAGAGGTAGCATACAATCCTTTAGCTTCTTTAGAGGCATCACCGTCAACTATTGAATTTGTTTCACTTGGAAATGGAGATACATATCGGGATTTATCCTCAACCTACATCAAATTTAAAGTTCGAATATTAAAAAAAGAGGGATCAGTTTGGAGTGCAAACGATAAAATAGGAACCGGAAATGAAGCAAGGGCAGCTCCGCAGCCGAGTGTTGTAAATAATTTATTACACTCTTTAATTAAACAATGTAATGTAACTCTAAATGGAAAAAACATCACTCCTTCAGACTCCTTATACCATTATAAAGCGTACTTAACTACTTTACTAAATTATGGTACAGATTCCAGTCAAACACATCTGGAAGCATCTGGTTGGGAATTGGATAAACCAAATGTAAATGATTTTAACAATTCTGGTTCTGGAATCAAGACAAAAATCATACAATAATTCTGCAATAGTAGAATTAATTGGAAAATTACATGTAGATTTCTTCAATACTTCTAAATTACTTTTAAATAATGTTGACATTTGAATTGCTTTAGCATTAGAGAAACAAGATTTTTTTATTTTCTTTAACGATGCCGATGAAAGCTATTTAAAAATTCTCGAAGCTACGTTATACATGAAACATTTAACAATTAATCCTAGCATATTGATAGCACATAATACTGTATTGGAAAAGGCTAACGAGAAATATTTTTATACAAGAAGTGAAATCAAAACATTTACAATTCCAGCTAACACTACCAACATATCATTGAATAATATATTTATAGGGCAAATACCAAAAGCTCTAGTATTTTGTATGGTTAGTAATGAAAATTTCAATGGTAAAAGAACAAAAAATCCATACCATTTCGATCATCAAAATCTCACACAATTTCAATTATATGTGAATGGAGTGCCTACACCAAACTCTGCAAACAAATTTTACATTGAATAATCTTTGCAATTCTCGTGCATATTTAACATTATTTAGCGGAACAGGTATACATCATTCTGATAGAGGACATCAAATTTCAAAAGAACTATTTTCAAAAGGTTATACAATACTGGCTTTTGATTTATCAGCAGACGGCTCGGTAACAGATACATGTCAACGTTTATTAAACCAGGGAGTAGTAAAGATTGAAGCAAGACTGAGTTCTCCATTAATTTCAACATTAACATGTATTGTGTTTGTAGAATTTGATGCTAATATAGAAATTGATAAAAATCGTAACGTTTACGTAAACATATAAAAAGGAAGTTCAGGCGAGCCTTTCACCTCACTTAAAAATGGCATGTGCTATAGTAGATTTATCGTTTTGTACGGATGATCACAATACAATATTTGTAAAAAATCTTGTTGTGGTTGGAATAAAAGAAAAATGTAAAACTATTTCAAAATAATTAAAGTATAAATTCCCAACCAGAGATTTAAAAAGAACAGAAATCAAGAATTTTTCTTTTGGGCATATGGACAACAACAAAACAACTAATAATTTAATAAATTTATTGGACAAATTCGATATAGTGTTGACAAATGGAAAACTTAAAGTTGAATTTTTAACAGCATACATAAATGGAAATACTCAACCAATTGATATTTCTCATTTACAAAACAATAATGAATACACTTCAGATAGAGAAAGTGTTGAAATGTAATAATGCAACCAGAAAACTATTTAAATGTGTTTTTGCTGTTGATCAAATACCGAAAAATATTTCAAAACCTGGTATTTTAGTAATAAATACCGACACTTCTGCTAAAAAAGGAACACATTGGCTAGCAATTTTTGTATCAGTTCAAGGCTGTGTAGAATATTTTGATTCATTTGGAAATCCACCGTTCCACAGTGAGATTGTGAAATTTCTACAAAATCAATCAAAATATTTTATTTTCAACAATAAACGTTTACAAAGTGACTTTACATCAGTCTGTGGCCAATATTGTTACGTATATTTATTGATGCGATGTAACTGCAAGAGCATGAAACATTTTATTAATTTATTCAATACATCATCCCCACTTAAAAACGATAAAAAAATACAAAGAATGTTTCGAAGAATTTTTAAAAACAGGAAATGAAACTAAGAAAACTGTTTCGAACTAATATAAATATAAATTTTTTAAATATATATTCCATCAGTTTAAAAAACAATAAAATGGAGTCAACATCAGATATCGAAACATTAGAAAAACAAAGCAAAGACAATAGCAGAAGTAGCAGCAACAGCAACGAATCACAAGAAAATCTCTTATTCAGTTACATTTATTATTTAGATAAAAAACAAACAACAAAAATACAAATTGGATTTAATGTTGAAAATTTCACTGCTACAATAATTTTTCAACGTAATCGTAAAGTTATTAGCGAAATGAATTATTTGGAGTGGTATACATTTTATCAAGATTTTACAAGCAACCCACTCCATAAATTAAATTCAAATAAATTTCCACTAAAATTTAATTATGTTGGAGGAACAATTAAAAAACTTACATTGGAACTAGATGAGTATACCCGATTTTATCTTATGTTAGACTTTATTCAAGCAGTGATGTCATATAAGAATGGGGCCGAATTGAATGTACGAGAATATGTATTAAAATATTTTGAGAGATGTATTGCAAAGAATAAGCTTAAACTGGAACAAGAAGATTTCTATATTCCTATGAATTTGCATATAGCTCAATGCAACTATTCCGCGGCTCTTTTATGAAGTACCATTATTTATGTCTGGAAAAATATATTGGTCAACAATAAATAAAACAAATATTTTTTAAAACCAATTTTTATTATTATCTTTTATTAAAAACATCTTTGCAAATTTTCCGTATTTTGATGGTGGGGACAAATGGTGATGAAATTCTTTAGTTTTTATAGAGGTGGAATTTTATTATCTAAATTGATAACTTCTACTATTGAATTTGAAAAAAACCTATATAAAAATTGTGTTTTTTTAAGACCTTTTACATAAATGATATCAAATGATGTTAAATGTTTCTCTAAGATATTTTTTAATTGTAGATATTCTATAAAACCATCATTCCAGTCCAACATATTAATTTTCTTTTTGTTATATTCATTTTGTTGTTTAGCATCAAAATTTAGCTCTTCAAACGAATATGGTGCTTTAAACATAAATAGCATTGGTACAAGAGAACCATCAGATATCATAGAAAATTCTTTTAAAAAATATTCTCTATTATTTCCAATAACAAATTGTAAATCAACCATAGCCCTCCTGCTGTTGCTGATGCTGTTGTTGTTGCTGTTCATTTTATTCTTTACTACTCGTATATATTAAAATAAACCAATAGTGTAATAGCAAACAATAGTAGCAGCAGCATTAGCATTTTATTTATACTTTTGATTTCAGCAACCATCTGGTGGGGGGGATACCTAAAGATTGTACAGAATGAAAAATTTTTCTCAAATCCTCCATCAGATCTTCGGATCTTCAAAGACCGTTTCAAAAAAAAAAAAAGAAAAAAAACAATCTGATCTCATCCGTTTGACTATGGGAGAAAACTTACTGTCTCTCTCTCTCTCTCGCAGATTGTTATTATTATTATTACTTTTTTTTTTTTTTAATGTTTATTTCTTGTAAATCAACGCCATAGTGTGGCAACAGTTGACCCGGAGACATGGCGATGACGTCCGTCGCAGCCCTGGACATTCATCAATATGTCTAACATTAGATCTAATTACTTCTGCTGCATTACTTTTATGTTTATTTGTTCGGATGTGGTAGTTCCACAAAGTGGTAGTAAAGTTTGATTTGCACTTACTGCAAAATTTTTACATTTTCCAAATTTTTTTGATATCTCTTTTTATGTCTTAATAAACTATCATTTCTATTAAATGATTTTTTAAATATTTCACATGATTGTTATTCAGATTGTTATTATTATTATTATTTTTTTTTTTTAATGTTTATTTGTTGTAAATCAACGATATAGTGTGGCAACAGTTGACCCGGAGAAATTGCGATGACGTCCGTCGCAGCCCTGGGCCCTCAGCCCCTCCGGGCGCTCGGGAACTCGGGCGCTAGATCCTAAGAGCCGGGAACGTTGTTAGAGCCAGTCTTCCGGAAGTCCGTTACCGGAACCGGTCCTCCGGAAGTCCGTTGCCAGAATCAGTCCTCCGGAAGTCCGTTGCCAGAATCTGTCTTCCAAAAGTCTGTTTCTAGAACCGGTCCTCTGGAAGTCCGTTGCCGGCGCCAGTCTTCCGGAAGTCTGATGTCGGAGCCGGTCTTCCGGAAGTCCGCTGTCGGAGCCGGTCCTGCTGAAATAAGACATTGATGCTTATGAGTAGTAATAGGGGGTAAATAAAAAAACAAAACAAAATTACTAATATATATTTTTATTTTAATAATTTTTCTTGAGAATTTATATCTACAGCAATAAGGTCAAACAATGCCATATTCCATCTGTCCTTGTCAAGTCCCGTAAATTTAAAATAAAAATAAGTACTATTTAATTCAGCCAATTGTGACTGAGTTGTTACCTTTTTGGAGAATCGTTCTGGCATGAAAAATATAGTGATTTCCTTGCTCAATGGGTCTTGCACTTCACACAGTACCACTGTTTGTCCTCTTTTCGTATCTAAAAATTTCCAAGATAGCACCTCATACATTTTGTCTTTTATCAAAAAATCTATGTTTCGGTATGGTTCATTTTCACCCTTCCCCAACGAAATTAAGTTTTCAATAAAAGCCTGCAAAATTATATATATATATATACATATATGTAAATAGATATAGAAAATAATATAGAATTAATTTAAGAATAAGAAAAAAAACAAAATCTTACCATTTTTATATTTGTTTTTTTTTTTTTTTGTGGTTTTTTTCAATATGAACTGATTTTGTTTTTGAAATAAGTTAATTAACATCAGTTTATATACATTTGTAAAATATTATAGAAGAAGGAGAAAATCATGCCTCCCCACCTACTATATGTTTTTAATATGACATAATATCATTAAATTTTTTTTTTTTTTTTGTATCCAATATCAATTTATTTGTAATTATAATGAACACACATCTAACCACAAATATTACACATTAAATATTTATGAATTTATTATGCAATACCTGTTTCAACTTTTTCAATGTAAGTATAAATTAGTTGTTATTAAAATAAAATATAAAATGTAATGTGAACATCATTGAAAGACATTAAAAAAAAAAAAACATTGATTTGACTATTTACACATTGTTGCACATTCATTTGACTCATTAAACATATGTGTGTTATTAACATACTTAAAACTTTTAACACACACACACACATGTCCCAGACAGCACATTTTTTAATTAGTAAATTTTTTTTCTAATATTATGCAACATTGGTTAGTACATATTTATTATTATTATTTTATAATTTAACAGAGTATTTCTATATACTAAATAAAGCATAAATTATGTATTTGTCAAGTTGTTGTTGTTTCATTATTTTATATTGATTATTGATTTTGTGGTTAGAAAACGTAACTACCTAAAAAAAAAAAAAAGTTATTAAGAATAATCCTGCAACTTTGTTGCATTCATTAGATATTATTTACACAAATTAATTTTGTAAATACATATGGAAGTTAGACATACATTTTTTTTTTTTTTTTAATTTTACAGGTTTGAAATGTTTATATTTTTTATGATAAAATAATATAAAAAATTTTGTGTATATCTTAAATACTTCGACATCTATTATGAAAAGTGCAAGTGCAATTTTCCACATTATGACTTTGTTGGTATATAGTTTCAATTTTGTAATAATTTGATTAATATGCAACATTGTAGTAATTCATTAGAAAAACTAAATATTCCTTTTATGTTCTGATATGTTATATATATATACATTCAAATTATGCAATCAAGTTAGTTTCGGTTTATCTATATAGAGTTAGAAAAATTTGTATATATATACAATTAACTTCTTGAGTTTACGTGTTAAATCACTAAATTTAAGACTAAGTTAAAGTCATTTATAGACTAAATTTATATTGTTTTAATATTAAAAAAGGACACTAACAAAAAAAAAAATAAAAATGAGTTCAGAAAACAAAAGAATTAAATTGCAATGTGATAAATGTGAAAAAGTGTTCACAAGATCTGACAATTTAAAAAGACATAAATGTGAAACACAATTAAAACATAATTGTGAAATATGTAAAAAATCATTTAATAGAAATGATAGTTTATTAAGACATAAAAAGAGATATCAAAAAAATTTGGAAAATGTAAAATTTTGCAGTAAGTGCAAATCAAACTTTACTACCACTTTGTGGAACTACCACATCCGAACAAATAAACATAAAAGTAATGCAGCAGAAGTAATTAGATCTAATGTTAGACATATTGATGAATGTTTTCAAAATAGAATAGAAACGTTTATTAGAGATAATGATGATGAAAGCATACTAAACCCATCAAACTTTCTGGAAAAGGCTCAAACCGATATAATTGAATTATTGATGCAATCATTAAAAAAGCACAACGCTATAAAAGAAAATCTTGAGCTTTTTGATGAATATATAAAGCCAACAGAAGAAGAGTTTGAAAATATATCAATCAAATCTTTTCAAACTCGAATGTTTAGTATTACACAAGCAGATGATCTTTATGATTTTTTTGAAAAGGCTAAAGAACTTATTCAACAACAAGCAGAAGACTTCTAAGAAAAAGATAGTGGTTGGGCGTTAATCAGGATTTTAGATATTGAAATAAATATCAATAAATTTGAACCAATACGTGTGTCTAGTTATATTAAACTACCGAAAAGCATAGAAGACAAAAAAGCATGCGTTAATATTCAAAATAAAGACAACTTCTGTTTCAAGTGGTGTTTAGTATCAGCTTTACAAACTTGCATTCAAAATGCTGAGCGAACATCTTCATATAAACTTAATAATATTTCTCTACCCATAGCTAGAGTTTGGTGATGTACAACAGCTTAATTTTAGCACTATGCAATTTCCAGCTAAATTGAACGAGTTAAATTTATTTGAAGAACTAAATAGTGAAATAAGTATTAATTTGTTTGGACTGGAAGTTATTAATAAAAAATATGAGGTTGTAGGACCATTCTATTTAACAAAATCAGAAAAAAAATACCATGTAAATTTATTGCTATTGGAAAAGGATGATAAATTTCATTTTGTTTATATAAAAAATTTATCAAGGTTAATAAGTAGTTCTGTAACAAAACATATACATGAAATTTATATTTGTAATATGTGTTTGCAACATTTTCATACATTACAACAGCGTGATTTACATAAAATTGAGTGCAATAAAGTCGTTACAAATTTTCCATCTATTGAGAAAAATACACTCGAGTTTAAAAATTATCAACAACAATTAGAAACACCTTTTGTTATTTATCCTGATGCTGAGAGTATTTTACAACCTATTGCAACATGCAGTTCTAATCCAATGATGTCTTCAACAACAAATATTCATCAAGATGTTCTAGTAGCTTTCTCCTACTACATTAAATGTTCTTTTGATGATAATCAAAGCTGTTACAAAGAGTTTGTTGGAGCTAACCGTGCTAAGGAATTTGTCATATCGTTAACAAAAACATGTAGTGAATTATATAAAAATATATTTATGATGCCAAAGCCAATGAATCTATTAACACTTGATGAGCAGCTTCAACAATTAATTCAGGAAAATTGTCACATATGTGGTAAGCATTTAGCTTTTAATGATAGAATTAGAGACTATTGTCACTTTACTGGTAATTATAAACCCGAATACGTTTGATTGTCAAAACTTATGGGACTATTTAAAACTTTACCTTAAAACAGATGTGCTTATTTTGACTGATGTTTTTGAAAACTTTCGAAAAATATGTTACAAAATCTATTCTTTAGATCCTGCAAATTTTTATACTACCCCAGGTTTGTCATGGGCAGCTATGTTAAAATACACGGATATCAAATTACAATTATTAACTGATATTTGATATGTATAATTTCTTTAAAAAAGGGATACGTGGTGGAATTAATCAGTGCTCACTTAGACATTCAGTAGCAAATAATAAATTCATGGGAGAATCTTATAAAAGAAACGAACCTTCCAAATAAATAGTATATGAAGACGCTAACAATTTATATGGATGGGCAATGATCCAATATTTACCACATAAAGATTTTCAGTGGGTTGACGTTACTGAAAATATTGATGTGCTTTCAGTTGCCGATGATTCGGAAACTGGTTACGTTTTAGAAGTGGATTTAGATTACCCACAACATTTACATGATTTGCACAATGATTTTCCTTTTTGTGCTGAAAACAAAGTTCCACCAATAGGTAAAATTCCCAAACTCTTAGTTGACTTAACAAACAAATACAAATACATAATCCATTATCAAAATTTAAAACAGTGTCTTCGAAACGGTTTAATTCTTAAGAAAATTTATAGAGTGCTAAAATTCACACAAAGCAATTGGTTAAAAAAATATATTGATTTAAATAACTCACATAGGTCAGTTGCTAAAATTGCTTTTGAAAAAGATTATTTTAAATTAATGGATCATGCCGTTTTCGGTAAAACCATGATAAATGCAAACCATGAAAATGTAGATAAAAGAAAAAATGTTAAAATAGTTACCTCTTGGGAAAGTCAAGGAAGACATTTAGGTGCACGAGCATTAATAGCAAAACCAAATTATCATAGCCACTCTAGATTCACTGAAAACTTGATAGCCGTTCAGCCGTACAAATGTATATTATGATAAACCTATATATTTAGGATTTACAGTACTAGAACAATCTAAAATACTTATGTATGATTTTCATTATGATTACATTAAACCTAAATATGGCAGTAAAGTTTTTTTTAAATTACACAGTCACTGACAGTTTTATTTACACTATACAGACAGATGATTTTTACGCTGACATATACAGTGATATACCACAACGTTTTGATACATCCGATTATCCATCTGACAATTTATTTAATTTCCCTCTATTGAATAAAAAAGTTCTTGGTCTTTTTAAAGATGAATTTAATGGAAAAATTGTTTCTGAATTTATAGGATTAAAATCTAAAATGTATTTTCTTCAAACACATGAAAATAAAACTGTTAAAAAAGCAAAACGAATAAAAAAATATATTGTCAATAGTTTAACGTTAGATAACTATAAAAATTGTTTGTTAAAAAATGAAATTTGTTTAAGAGAAATGAAAATATTTAGATCACATTTACATACAATTTATACACAGAATTTAAATAAAGTAGCTTTAAGTTCATTAGATAATAAAAGATATGTAATTGCAAATAAAATAAACACATATGCTTGGGGGCATTATGCCATTGAGCAATAATTGTAAAAAAAAAAAAAAGTTTTTGTTAGTTTAGTTTTCATAAAAAAATATAATTTAAAGATAAATAAAAAGAAAAAAAATATATTATTTAAACCAACAGGAACAAACTTGTTTTTTATTATTACAAAAAAAAAAAAAAAATCGAATCTTAAGTGTGTTCAATAATTTTTAGCTTAACGAAGTTTTTAATCTGTTGAAAACTTTAAATAAAACCAGAGACAAACAAAAATCGTTTCTTAAATATAAAAATATATAAATTGACAGTAAAAGTTTAGATAAAATTCAAATTTATCTGATTATTTATATTTTATTTTAACTATAAAACTTCTCAAAGTTCATAATATTTCATTATATTTCAACCGTTTAACTCAAAACTTTTATTATTTATTTTATAAATAATATATTTATTATAACAAAACATTCCATTTAAAATTATTTTGTATACATTTCTTTATGTACCTATTCAAATCAAACTTTTTTTTCAAGTAAATAATTAAAGTTTAAACTTTAATAATAATGAATTTTGAAAACATTTCATGTCTTCACCCTACTAATTTTTTGCATAAGGTTAGGAGAACTCAAATTGGTATAATAGAATGTAAATTTGACGTTTGGTAAATATGTTTAAACTTTAATAATAATTTTGTATTTAAACCAAACTTTGACATTTTTAAACAAAACTTTAAAAACTTTTCATATTTTTATCCTAATTTAAAATGTTCAGCACTACAGCTTAAGCTTTTTAAATTGCGAATTAAAACATAACTGATGTAGTAACCACAAAGTTAAATTTAGAATAATTAATAAACTTTAATAATAATAAACTTTAAAAACTTTTAAACCAAACTTTGAAAACTTTTCATATCTTCATCCTACTAATTTTTTTGCATAAGGTTAGGAGAACTCAAATTGTTATAATAGAATGTAAATTTGATTTTTGGTAAATATGTTTAAACTTTATTAATAATTTTGTATTTAAATCAAACTTTGAAATTTTTAAACCAAACTTTAAAAACTTTTCATATTTTTATCCTAATTTAAACTATTCAGCACTATAGCTTTTTAAATTTAAAATATCAAAGACACAATCCTTTTTACTAACTTTGCATACTTATTAATTTATTTATTTATATTAATATTACCATATTACATACATAAATGTAATGCAATATTATTGAACCATCGGTTACTAAGGCCATTATAGGTTTTTATACTATTATTAAATTATATACCAATATTATTTATTTTGTTTATTTTATATACTATATATTTACATTATATTTGGTCGTAAGGGGTTATCTAAATAAAAAAACACTTACGACCTGTGCAGGGATCGAACCCACACTCCTTCGGTTAATACGCGACACGCCTACTCACTAGGCTACCGAAGCCCCTTTTGCATACTTTTTGGACGAGCGTATGCAAATAATTTTTTTGCATACTTTTAGGAGGACCAAAAGCTTTAAAAAAGCTCCTCCTGCACCAGAACCGGCATATCCATACTACTGAAAATGAATTTAAATTTTTAAACGAATTAAATATAAAGGATTTATGTAGTTTGTCTAAACAAGTTCGTGGTATGGTTCAACTAAAATTAATTAAAAATTTCGAATGCGATGTTTGCATCGAGGATAAAATGACAAGTTTATCTTATCCTAAGAAATCAATACGTGAGACAAATTTACTTGAAATTATTCATACGGATGTGTGCGGTCCCATGAGAATTGAATCTTTGGGTAAAAATAAATATTATGTTTCATTCATTGATGATTATTCCAGATGGTATCAAATATATTTTATAAATAAAAAATGACAAGTTTTAGAAAAGTTTAAAGAATTTAAAGCTATCGTTGAAAACAAAACTGGAAAACGTATAAAATATTTACAGGCAGACAACGGAACCGAATACATTAATGAACAAGTCGACAAATTTTTAAAAGAAAATGGTATATGGAATATGTATACCTTCTACTGTTCCATATTATCCAGCACAAAATGGTGTGCCTGAGCATCGTAATCGTACATTATTGGATATGGCAAGGTGTCTACTTATTCAAGCTAATTTACCTTCGACATTTTGGGCCGAAGCTATTCGAACTTCAAATTATTTGAGAAACAGATGTCCAACGAGTTATCTTGATGGGTAAACCCCTTACCAATTATGGAATCAAAATTTGTCTGATTTGAGTCATTTACAAGAATTTGGTTGTGAAGCTTATATGATTGATAAAAGTCCAAACAAAAGTAAACTGTCACCAAGATCTATCAAATGTATTTTTATTGGTTATCCTGAAGAAACAAAAGGATGTAGGGTTTTTGTACCCGGCAGAAACCGCATCGTGATCACACGAGATATTAAATTTATTACTGAAACTAATAAATCAGGTAAATCGCTTTCTAATTTTATAGATTTCAGAACTATTTCTTTTAGTGAACAACACGTAGATTTTCCCATATTGAATGTTGACTACAATAATGAACAAGAATTACAAAGAAACACACAACGTAATGTAAACATAAAAACAAATAATGAAGAGGTTGAAAAGAAAAACAGCAATGATGAATATAAAGAAGAATTTAACTTTGATGAAGAATTTAACGAAGACTTTAATGAAAAGAAAAAATCTAATATTAAACGTAGTCGTGGTAGACCTTCGAAAATTTTAACAGGTCAGCGAGGTCGTCCTAGAAAAGTTTTTAACTACACGTTCGGAAGTTCAAATAATATAGAATATAATTTTAATACAGAAATTTCATGTGAAAATGTAGAATCAGATCCAGACTGGCATTTTGCTGTTGCAAATGAATTAAAATCAATTTTACAAAGAAAAACGTGGATATTGGTTGATCGTCCAGATAATAATCACATAATTGGAAGCCGTTTTGTCTTTACAAATAAATATGGGGATGATGGTAGTATTGAAAGATAGCAGGCCCGACTAGTTGCTAAAGGCTATTCACAACAGCGTGGCTTAGATTTTAACGAAACCTTTCCGCCAGTAGCTAGAATTAGTTCAATATATTTTCTTGTTGCTTTAGCGGCACGTTTTAAATTCAAAATGAGACAACTTGATGTAACCACAGCATTTTTGAATGGTAACATTGACGAAGTTATATATATGGAGCATACACCTTTAATAGTTAGTGGTTTAGAATATTTATTAACCAAAGAATCATCTAATTGTGAAATTTATCGACAAGCCGAGTATATGTTAAAAAGTTTCAAGGAATCTGATAAAGTATGTCGTTTAAGAAAATCTTTGTATGGTTTGCGTCAATCAGGCCGCCAATGGTTTGTAAAATTGAATGAAATAATTCAGAAATTAGGAGCGAAGTGTTCAGAATGTGACAAATGTATATACTTCCTAGATCAAGAGGAGAACATACTGATAATAATTGTATACGTCGACAATATACAGGTTATTTGCCGCGATCATTCAAGAATTGAAAGTTTCATTACATATATGAAATCTAAATTAGGAAATAAGGGATTTAGCTCAACCAAAATGTTGTATTGGTTGACAATTCAGATGGTTTGGAAATTCTATTTTTATTAATCAATCAAGATATATTTATGAGTTACTAAAGAAGTTTGATATGGCTAATTCAAACTCAACCTCAACACCAATGTCAACCGGGTGTAAACTAATAAAGGAGGAAGTGTCTGACAAACATTTATATAAAGAATTAATTGGCGGTTTACTTTACTTAACAAATTGTAGCCGCCCTGACTTAGCATTTTGTGTGAGTATCTTGCACAATTTAATAATTGTCATGGTGAAACACACTGGCTAGCTGCAAAGAGAGTTTTACGTTATTTGATAGGTACTATTGACAAAAGACTTATGTATAATAATTCTGAAAATAAATTGGTTGGATTTGTTGACGCCGATTAGGATAACTCTTATAATGGTTTTATTTTTAGTATTGGTGGTACGGCAATTGAATGTATTTCTAAGAATCAAACAGTGTAGTTGCAACTGAGTCTGAAAACATTGGGCTTACGGAAGCAGCAAAATAGATGAAATATTTTCGACATTTCTTAACAGAACTTGGATTATCTCACTTAACTGATGGTACAATTTACAACGACAGTCAAATATAATTTGATAATTAAAGACGAAAATGAAATTATTGTTATTTAAGAAAATGAATTTTAGGAATTTCAGAATTAATGTGATTAATGATTTTTTTTTTTTTTTTGAGAATTATTAAACTATATATCTATACGACCATACAGTTACTTAATGGCTAGGGTCTAAAAATAAAATGATTATAATACAATAAAAAAATATGTAAAAATCACTTAGTATGTATAAGAAAAAAATTTTAATAAAGAAAAAAAAAAAACATAAAGAAAATTAATAATCTTGACTGGAATGATGGATTTATAAAATACTTTAAAATTAAAAATATCTTAGAAAAACATTTAACATTATTTGATGTTGTTTACGTAAAAGGGCTTAAAAAAAAGAATTTTAGATAAATTTTTATTCAGTTGAAGTTATTAATTTAGATAATAAAATTCCACCTCTACAAAAACTAAGCAATTTTATTACCATTTCTTTTTTTTTTTTTTTTATAAGAAAAGTTAATATTTTATTTTTGTTGAATATAAAACTTAATTAGTTTGGCAGCGGTGCACTTGTCAAATGTCATTATGAATAATATTTTGTTTATTGGTATTTTTATATAATTGCTACTTTAACCTATTTCATATTTTTATAAAACTCATTCTCATTCTTTTATGGATAATTATTAATAAGGCACACATTTCTAATTATAACATTTTCTGCTTTTATTAGGTTATGGGCCCAGCCTATATAGTGAGTTAATTATCTTTGAAATTTAATAAAATAAAATTTTACAATAATAATTTAATTTGTAATTTAACAATTACAAATAATATTATTAAAAATATTTTGTACGCAATTTTGTATTTGTGCAAATGCAAGCTGTATTAATTAAAAATGGCCTTTGCGGTTATGTGAACGGAACCCCAAATCCGTTAACATATCTGATTTGTTAATCTGACTCTGACATGGCGCAGTGGTTAAGTCACCAACCTTTCAATCGAAGGGTCTTGGGTTCAAACCCCGGTCAGGTCATAAATAAAAAATATGTAGTACTTTTATATCGTAATAATGTATATCGTATCATTAATATTAGTAATAATAACAATAATAATATTAATAATAGTAATAATAATAATAGTAACAATAATAACAGTAATTATAATAATAATAATAATAGCTGCTACAGTAGAGTCATATTTGGTTATATCGTGCAAGTAAGGTGTTTTATACTGCTGCACGTTGTAATCCACTAATCCACGTTGTAATCCAATTATAGTAATAATAATAATAATAATAATAATAATAATAATTAATAATAATAATAATAGTACATAATTGCTACTTTAACCTATTTCATATTTTTATAAAACTAATTCTCATTCTTTTATGGATAATTATTAATAAGGCACACATTTTAAGGAATCTGATAAAGTATGTCGTTTAAGAAAATCTTTGTATGGTTTGCGTCAATCAGGCTGCCAATGGTTTATAAAATTGAATGAAATAATTCAGAATTTAGGAGCGAAGTGTTCAGAATGTGACAAATGTATATACTTCCTAGATCAAGCGGAGGACATACTGATAATAATTGTATACGCCGACAATATACAGGTTATTTGCCGCGATCATTCAAGAATTGAAAGTTTCATTACATATATGAAATCTAAATTTGAAATAAGGGAATTGGATCAACCAAAATGTTGTATTGGTCTACAATTTAGATGGTTTGGAAATTCTATTTTTATTAATCAATCAAGATATATTTATGAGTTACTAAAGAAGTTTGATATGGCTAATTCAAACTCAACCTCAACACCAATGTTAACCGGGTGTAAACTAATAAAGGAGGAAGTGTCTGACAAACATTTATATAAAGAATTAATTGGCGTTTTACTTTACTTAACAACTTGTAGCCGCCCTGACTTAGCATTTTGTGTGAGTATCTTGCACAATTTAATAATTGTCATGGTGAAACACACTGGCTAGCTGCAAAGAGAGTTTTACGTTATTTGATAGGTACTATTAATAAAAGACTTATGTATAATAATTCTGAAGATAAATTGGTTGGATTTGTTGATGCCGATTGAGATAACACTGAAATTATTGTTATTTAAGGAAATGAAATTTAGGAATTAATGTGATTAATGATTTTTTTTTCTGATAATTATTAAACTATCTATACGACCATACAGTTACTTAATGGTTAGGGTCTAAAAATAAAATGATTATAATACAATAAAAAAATATGTAAAAATTTTAATAAAGAAAAAAAAAAAACATAAAGGAAATTAATAATCTTGACTGGAATGATGGATTTATAGAATACTTTAAAATTAAAAATATCCTAGAAAAACATTTAACATTATTTGATGTTGTTTACGTAAAAGGGCTTAAAAAAAAGAATTTTTAGATAAATTTTTATTCAGTTGAAGTTATTAATTTAGTTAATAAAATTCCACCGCTAAAAAAACTAAGCAATTTTATCACCATTTCTTTTTTTTTTTATAAGAAAAGTTAATATTTTATTTTTGTTGAATATAAAACTTAATTAGTTTGGCAGCACTGCACTTGTCAAATGTCATTATGAATAATATTTTGTACTTTAACCTATTTCATATTTTTATAAAACTCATTCTCATTCTTTTATGGATAATTAATAATAAGGCACACATATCTAATTATAACATTTTCTGCTTTTATTAGGTTATGGGCCCAGCCTATATTGTGAGTTAATTATCTTTGAAATTTAATAAAATAAAATTTTACAATAATTATTTAATTTGTAATTTAACAATTACAAATAATATTATTAAAAATATTTTGTACCCAATTTTATATTTGTGCAAATGCAAGCTGTATTAATTAAAAATGGGCTTTGGGGTTACGTGAACGGAACTGAAATGGAACCAGAATTTAAAGAAGATGATGATACTAAAACTACTGTATATAATCTTTGGAAACAAAATGATGAAAAGGCAAGAGCTGATATTATCTTATCAATATCTTCAACTGAATTAAAGCAAATGAAACATTGCAAGATATCGAAAGAAACGTGGTTATAGTTAAAAGAAATTTACCAATCTACAGGTCCAGCTCGAATGTCAATTTTATTGAAAATGTTGACAATTAATAAAATGGACGAGAGTGACGATATTAAAGAACAAGTTAGAAAATTGTTCGATATAGTAGATAAATTACATGAAATGGATCTCGATATTAATCCAAATTTATTGTTTGTCATACTTTTAAATAGTCTCCCACCGAGCTATGAAAACTTTCGTTGTGCTATAAAGACAAGATATATACTTCCTAAACCTGAAATTTTAAAAATTAAAATGGAGGAAGAACACGTAGCACGTCATCAAGAACAAGATAATAATATTCCAGGTGCATTTGCAATCAAACAAAAATATAATTATCAAGAATATCAAAAGAATTAAAACAATTATAGTAAAAATAAATCAATATTTAAATGCTTCAAATGTAATAAAATTGGGCATAAAATGAGCGACTGTCCACAGAAAAAATATTTCAAACATAACAATAAATAACCAAATGATGGTAATGCTGTAATGATTGCTACTATTAACTTGGATCATGCGCAAAGAAATCTCGTAGAATCTAATCCTAATTTATGGTGCCTTGATAGTGGTTGCACGTCACATTTGTGTAACAATAAAAATTAATTTAAGTATATAAATGAAACTATAATAAAAAATCTAAAACTTGCAAATAGTGACTTCGAAGAAGTTCGTGGTGAAGGTGAAATAATTACAAATTTTAATACTAAAAGTTTTAAAGGAAATATTCGACTTCAAAAGGTTTTGTATGTACCTTCAATTAAAACTAATTTATTGTCGATTGCTAAAATAATTGATCACGGTTACAAGGTTATTTTCAAGGAAAAATACTCTGACATTTTAAATAAATCTGGAGTAGTTGTATTAAAAGCAACGAGAATTAATAATTTATATTACGTAAATAATTGTTCTACAGAAAAAGTTTATGGTATTACGTCAAATAATGAAAATGAATTAAAATCTTTAAATGAATGGCATCGCAAACTTCGCCATTTAAATATGAAGGATTTATGTCTGTGTCTGAACAAGTTCGTGGTATGTATGGTTCAACTAAAATTAATTAAAAATTTCGAATGTGATGTTTGCATCGAAGATAAAATGACATGTTTACCTTATCCTAAGAAATCAATACGTGAGACAAATTTACTTGAAATTATTTATACGGATGTGTGCGGTCACATGGGAATTGAATTTTTGGGTAAAAATAAATATTATGTTTCATTCATTGATGATTATTCCAGATGGTGTCAAATATATTTTATAAATAAAAAACGAGGAAGAATACAGTTGCTTTTGTCAACTCTTAGATACCCGTACGAACCGTTAGTATGTTCACAGGCTGACACTTTGATTACAAGATTATTATACCCTCCACCTAAAATACAGGGTATATTAACTTTGGTATGGTGTTTGTAACTACCAAAAGGAAGCGAGTTAGATAGGACATGTATATAAATTCTGAATCAGGATCACCTCCTGAGTCGATTTAACGATGTCCATCCGTCCGTCCGTTCGTACGATAACTCAAAAACTAATAAAGCTATCTTGATGAAATTTATATAGTAGGTTACTAATTACGAAAGGAAGGCTAAGTTCGAATCTGGACAAAATCGGTCCATGGGTTCGGATTCTGGAAGCTTCCAAATCAACAAAGATAGAACCTTTAAATTTTGCACAATGATGTTTCTTCCCGTTCGATTTATGTCTCTGAATTTTAAGAGGATTTGGTCCATGGTTTTGGATTTTGGAAGCTTCCGAACGAGCCCCAGAGCAAACGAATATATCTCTCACAACCAACAAAGATAGAACCTTTATTTTTAGTACAAGAGTGTGCTGTTATATTTCCTTTTCTATAAAATTGGAAACTGACATTTGAAAGAATTTGAACCATGTATTCGTATTTTGGAAGCTTCCGAACGAGCCCCAGAGCAAGCGAGATTATCTCCAAAACCAACAAAGATATAACCTTTAAATTTGGCAGAATGGTGTTCTTTCATGTTTGATTTAGGTCTCTGAAATTTGAGAGGATTTGGTCCTTGTGTTTGGATTTTGGAAGCTTCCGAACGAGCCTCAGAGCAAATGATATTATCTCCAAAAAATACAAAGATATAACCTTTAAATTAGGCATAATGGTGTTCCTTCATGTTTGATATGTGTTTCTGAAATTTGTGAGGAGTTGGTCCATGGGTTCAAATCTTGGAAGCTTCCGGACGAGCCCCAGAGCAAACGAGTATATCTCCACAACCAACAAAGATAGAACTTTTATTTTTAGTACAAAGGTGGTCTGTTATGTTTTCTTTTCTGTAAAATTGCAAACTGACATTTGAAAGAATTTGAACCATGGGTTCGTATTTTGGAAACTTCTGGACGAGCACAAGAGTAACGGACATATCTCCAAAACCAACAAAGGTAGAACCTTTAAATTTAGTACAATGGTGTTCTGGCATGTTTTCTTTATGTTCCTGAGATGGATGCGATGAATTGATGTGGCAATTCGGGTACCTGACACACCTCCCAAGGACTAACAATCTTCGAAATTAATAAAGATACGAGTAATTTTATTATACCCGATCCTATCGTACGGGTATAATGACAAGCTTTAGAAAAGTTTAAAGAAAAAGTTTAAGGCTTACTGGAAAACGTATAAAATATTTACAGTCAAACAACGGAACCGAATACATTAATGAACAATTCGACAAATTTTTAAAAGAAAATGGAATATGTAGAAGACTCACTGGTCCATATTGTCCAGCACAAAATGGTGTGCCTGAGCGTCGTAATCGTACATTATTGGATATGGCAAGGTGTCTACTTATTCAAGCTAATTTACCTTCTACATTTTGGGCCGAAGCTATTCGAACTTCAAATTATTTGAAAAACAGATGTCCAATGAGTTATCTTGATGGGAAAACCCCTTACCAATTATGGAATCAAAATTTGCCTGATTTGAGTCATTTACAAGAATTTGGTTGTGAAGCTTATATGATTGATAAAAGTCCAAACAAAAGTAAACTGTCACCAATATCTATCAAATGTATTTTTATTGGTTATCCTGAAGAAACAAAAGGATGTAGGGTTTTTGTACCTGTCGGAAATCGCATCGTGATCACACGAGATATTAAATTTATTACTCAAACTAATAAATCAGATAAATCGCTTTCTAATTTTATAGATTTCAGACCTATTTCTTTTAGTAAACAACACATAGATTTCCCCATATTGAATGTTGACTACAATAATGAACAAGAATTACAAAGAAACACAATGTAATGTAAACATAAAAGCAAATAATGAAGAGGTTGAAAAGAAAAACAGCGATGATGAATATAAAGAAGAATTTAACTTTGATGAAGAATTTAACGAAGATTTTAATGAAAAGAAAAAATCTAATCTTAAACGTAGTTGTGGTAGACCTTCTAAAATTTTAACAGGTCAGCGAGGTCGTCCTAGAAAAGTTTTTAACTACACGTCCGGAAGTTCAAATAATATAGAATATAATTTTAATACAGAAATTTCATGTGAAAATGTAGAATCAGATCCAGACTGGCATTTTGCTGTTGCAAATGAATTAAAATCAATTTTACAAAGAAAACCTTGGATATTGGTTGATCGTCCAGATAATAATCACATAATTGGAAGCCGTTTTGTATTTACAAATAAATAGGGGGCTGATGGTAGTAGTAAACGAAAGAAGGCTCGACTAGTTACTAAGGGCTATTCACAACGGCCTGGCTTGCATTTTAACGTAAGCTTTTCGCCAGTAGCTAGAATTAGTTCGATACATTTTCTTGTTGCTTTAGCATCACGTTTTAAATTCAAAATGAGACAACTTGATGTAACCACAGCATTTTTGAATGGTAACGTTGACGAAGTTATATATATGGAGCATACACCTTTAATAGTTAGTGGTTTAGAATATTTATTAACCAAAGAATCATATAATTGTGAAATTTATCGACAAGCCGAGTATATGTTAAAAAGTTTCAAGGAATCTGATAAAGTATATCGTTTAAGAAAATCTTTGTATAGTTTGCGTCAATCAGGCCGCCAATGGTTTATAAAAGTGAATGAAATAATTCAGAATTTTGGAGCGAAGTGTTCAGAATGTGACAAATGTATATACTTCCTAGATCAAGGGGGGGACATACTGATAATAATTGTATAGGTCATCAATATATTGGTTATTCGCCGCGATCATTCAAGAATTGAGAGTTTCATTACATATATGAAATCTAAATTTAAAATAAGGGATTTAGGTCAACCAAAATGTTGTTTTGGTTGACAATTCAGATGGTTTGGAAATCTATTTTCATTAATCAATCAAGATATATTTATGAGTTACTAAAGAAGTTTGATATGGCTAATTCAAACTCAACCTCAACACCAATGTCAACCGGGTGTAAACTAATAATGGAGGAAATGTCTATTTATATAAAGAATTAATTGGCAGTTTACTTTACTTAATAACTTGTAGCTACCCTGACTTAGCATTTTGTGTGAGTTATTTTGCACAATTCAATAATTGTCATGGTGAAACACACTGGGTAGCTGCAAAAAGAGTTTTGTGTTATTTGATTGATACTATCAATAAAAGACTTATGTATAATAATTTTGAAGATAAATTGGTTGGATTTGTTGACGCCGATTGGAGTAACTCTGAAATTGATAAAATCTTATACTGGTTTTATTTTTAGTATTGGTGGTACGCCATTGAATGGATTTCTAAAAAACAAAGTGTAGATGCGTTGTCTTGAGTCTGAATACATTGGGCTTACGGAAGCAGCAAAACAGATGAAATATTTTCGACTTTTCTTAACAGAACTTGGATGACTGTCGTTGTAAATTGTACCATCAGTTAAGTGGCATATAAAAAAATGCTGCAAAATGGCATATAACTCTGTCTTTCACGGTCGTACAAAGCACATTGATGTACGATATCATTACATAAGAGAAGCAATAAAAGACGGTTTAATAAAAATTAAATACTTAATCGACAGGCAAGATGCCTGCTGATATTTTTACGAAAGTTTTACCAAGCAAAAAACATCAACTATTTTGCAAACAAATTGGACTTAAAGACTCAAGTGCATTGAGGGGAGGTGTTGAAGATAAAACTTAATTAGTTTGGCAGCACTGCAATTGCTAATTATTAAATGTCATTATGAATAATATTTTGTTTATTGGTATTTTTATATAATTGCTACTTTAACCTATTTCATATTTTTATGAAACTCATTCTCATTCTTTTATGGATAACCATTAAAAAAGCACAAATTTTTAATTATAACATTTTCTGCTTTTATTAATTTTAATCCAATAAGATTCTTTTTTTTTTTTATTAGTAGTATTAATATTTATTATAATTTACTTAGATATACAAGAATAGGTTTTTTTTGTTTTTTACATTTTTTTTTTTCTTAAGCTATCAATATTTTTTTTTTTTTTAACTGTAATATAAACAAAATTATGGATTTGGTATAAAACATTACAGTTAGTTCCTAATTTTTTTAACAAAGAAAATTATTTAAATTTAATGATATTTATACATATGTATATAAAATTATATAAATAATTTTATAATAGTTCATAACATTATACAAGTTATGAACATGATAAATTTTCAGTCCTGCTGTATATTCTCCACAAATGAAGAATTATTCTTTAATAAATACTTTAGTTTTTTTTAAAAAATACATCCAATTTTATACTTCTCTTTAAATCCAAGTTTATTATAAATTCTTATTGATAACGAAAGACTATTACGTGCTATTACGTGACAATTCGATTCCTCATTAGGCTTGATTTAAATTATTCAACTTTCTTGTGTTGTAATTATGAATATTATTTCTTTTAGTTATTATGATATTTTTTTTGTACAACCCTTTTTCATTTTAAAAATTAGTTTAGATTTTTCCAAGATGATGAGTTCGGGTAACCACAGGTCGTGCGCTTAAAAATTTCGAGTTGGAGTAAGCCTGATGTATTTATGTAAGGATTTTATGGCTTTATATAATAAAACACTAATTTTATCTTTCAACCATAATGAACAGCTGGACCAATTATATAAATTATATCTGATGTGTGAGATAATATGAGAGTAATATATTTTGTCTGCAGTTTGTTTATTCAGTATAATTCCACTTATTTTGAAGGCACCCAGAGGCACACTTTTTTTTACTAAACTATTAATATAAGTCTTCCCACTTCAGTTTTTCATCAATTACAACGCCAAGGTATTTATATGCAGTAACTCTTTCAATTTCAATTTTATTTAACAACAGCTTTGTATTTGTATCAATTTTATTTATTATTTTATATACTATATATTTTGTTTTTTCCTCATTTATAGTTAATTTATTACCTCTAAGTCAATTTTCATATGTCCTCAAATACTGATTGTAATTTCTCATTAAAATAATTCTGTTTGGCTTAAGTTATTTCATAGGTAACCTAGATTTTTGCATTTTTAAATTTTGTTTGAAGTTATACATTGTTAGGCTGCTTAATTTTTTAAACAGGTTATTCCTCTTTTTGATCATATTCAATAATTTGTTTGTCATCCAATTATTATTATTTCTCACTCTTCTGTGCTTTTTAACTCTAGAATTCACCTTTGCTTTTTGTAATATTTTAATAGGGTCTTTCACACAATCACATTTATTTGTATTTATTTATTTATTTATATTAATATTACATACATAAATGTAATGCAATATTATTGAACCATCGGCTACTAAGGCCATTATAGGTTTTTATACTATTATTAAATTATATACTAATATTATTTATTTTGTTTATATTATATACTATATATTTACATTATATTTGGTCGTAAGGGGTGTATGTAAAGAAAATAACACTTACGACCTGTGCAGGGATCGAACCCACACTCGTTCAGTTAATATGCCACACGCCTACCCACTAGGCTACTGAAGCCCCTTCACATTTATTTGTTTCAAGCAGCTTTCTTACATTCTCTTTATGACTATATTTATGTTTATCAGCACTATATTTTTATGTTTATCAAAAATCAAATCCAGATGTACTAAAAAATCACTATTGCTATTTGTTCTTTGTAGCAAACTCCAATTTTTACGGATGAAGAAGTGTTATTTAATGAAAGAATTATAGTATTGCATTTCTTAGAGATTTCTAAAACAGTATACTGAATATTCATCTTAATAAAAATTGCAGTTCCACGTCCTCTAGATTCATTATTAGAATTAAAATATGCTGAATAGCCAGAAATATTTAAAAAAAATTCTTCATCTGAATAAAGCCATGTTTCATCAATCATGATAATATCAATATTTATCATGTCTTTAACAAAAAGTTAGATTTCCGTCATATTTTTTCTCAAACTTCTAGCATTAAAATGCCCCGTATTTATATCATAATTTTTGTTATACATCATCATTTGCTAATTATATAACTTTGCCAAGACTCTCTAATTTTGTAGATGCTCTCTGGATTTATTATGAATATGTCTCCTAAAATATGATTAATCTTGAAGTACTTCCTTTTTAGGTATCCCAGTGTATTCATGATCAGAACAGTAGAGCTTGCTAAGTTCTTTATAGTTATTTGGTAGCCCTTCTTGATGAATAAGTACTATCAGACTAGTTTGAGTAGTTTCAACATAACAAATATCATCTTGATCTTGAAAGTATGACAAAAATAATCTCACATTGTTATAAATTCTGTGCTCTCTTAATCTAGATAAGGCATGTGTGTTTTCACCAGTCTCAATCGCTTTTTTTGTTAATCTAACAATTGGTGGAACCAAGGGGTCGACAAAACTTGTCCTGTTATCTTCTGTACTTAAAATCTTATCTTTATCATCTATTTTGAACGGTTTAGAATTGTTTTGTATGTGAATAGTTTCTTCTTTAACCCAGTTTGAGTAATCATTATTTATATACTCTTTTGATTTATTAATTTCATTGGCAGACATGATATCTTGATCCTTCATACTATGAGAGCTTTTATTAACATTTTTATATTTACACATACTATAAAAACTTTTATTACCATTATCTTTGAAATTACTAGTTTTGCCAGATTTATTTCTACTAACTGCATTAATTTTGAAAATAAAACTTTTTTTATTATTATTATTATTATAATTATTACTATTATTATTATTATTACTATTATTATTATTATTACTATTATTATTATTATTATTACTTTATTATTATTATTATTATTATTTTATTATTATTTTATTATTATTATTAATATTATTATTATTATTATTATTATTATTATTATAATTAACATTATAATTATTACCACTATTATTATTATTACTATTATTATTTGTTTTCACTGGTCATATCCAATACAGTTGAGATTTTGTTTTCTTTCTCAATTAACTAATATAAAAAATTTTTTGTCTTAGGTTACTTAACTTTTTCTGGTAAACTGGACATGATACGTTGAACGTTTTATGATCTACATTTAAGCAAAGTTTTGAAGTTTCATTTACCTTCAAACAATTAATGCATTTAATAACTTCATCTTTATCGCAATCTCTACTTTTGTGATTTTGATGGCACTTGCTACACGTTTCTTCTTTTGTATAATTCCTACCTTTATGATTAAATCCCTTACATTTGTAGCACCGTAGAACTCGCAGAGCATCGAAAACTTTACAACGCTCCCATCCTATTGATACTTTTTCGTTTGAAATAACCTTACGGAAGGATTCTTTATAAATTTCAATAATAGCATTATATTTTATATTATTAATATTTTTTGCTTGATAAATTTTCACCACCTTCATAATACTGTGTTCTAAATTGGAATTCTGTACCTTCAGCTATTAGGTCCTCTTCAGCATATTTAATACCCATATGTATAATTTCAATTTTTGTTTTAATTTCAACTGGAACCTTAATTTCATAATAATCCATTTTATTTACAAGTTAATTTATTATTTTATCACGTTCTTTTTTATTTTCAATTTCAATAAGAACCATTCCATTTTTTCTATTTTCCACATTTTTTATTTTTAAGTTTATTGGATCAACTTTTTTATTTAATTCCATTTTGGTTATTTGACATTTTTGTTTTTGTTTAGGTTTAATAACCAGTGGTACACCGTTTTTTATTGGAGGTATAGATTTATTATTTACGCTTGCTCTTCTTAATATTTCAGCAAATGAAATATTTTGACCCATATTTTAATTTTTTTTGTTTTCATTGTTTAAAATTTTTAATTCAGTACATAGTTCATTGTTTTTAGATATAGTATTTTTTATATTAGCATTAAGATTTTCACTCTCCGATTTAAATATCTCTGTTAGTTGGTACATTTTCTCAATTTCACTGTTTTGTTCATTTTTAATTTGTTCTAGTCTCTCTAAATATCTTCCTTCAATAGCTTTTAATAACTGAATGACCTCTTGCTCATTTTTCTTTAATGCACATTCGAATTCAGTCTTGTACTCTTTTTATAGTCACTATTTTTTTTTTAACAGAGCATTCAATGTTTTGAACCGCCATATCGACATTTTTAATGTATAGAACACAATCATCACATATAAATGTAATATTTGAATTCACATTTAATATTTCAATTGTTGACTGATCTAATCCCAAGCATTTATGTTGACAGTGGTAAATGTTGCTACACACTCCGACACACCGCACACCTGTTTCTCCTCTTATTTTTAATTTACATTTACTACAATCCATTGCTATCACGCTTATGGTTGTAGGAACAACTGTACACAATCACTTTGAATAATGAAGTGATCAAATTTCAAATTGAAGCGAACAAAATAATAAACTTTATAAAAAATAAAAAAATACTAATTACAATTATCCATTTTAGCACATCTGCATTCAACGAATGAAGTTAAAATATGAAGTTGCCCTCACTATCATAATACAGAAAATTTGCAAAGATGTGCTGTAAAAAATTGTATGAATTTATATATGTATTTAATAAAAGATAATAATAATCGGTTTTAAAAAATATTTGTTTTATTCATTGTTGACCAATATATTATTTCAGACATAAACAATAGTATTTCATAAAATAGCCTGGAATAGTTGCACTGAGCTATATGTAAATTCATAGGAATATAAAAATCTACTGTTCCAGTCTAAGCTTATTCTTTTTAATACATCTCTCAAAATATTTTAATATATATTCTCGTACATTCAATTCGGCTCCGTTGTCATATGACATCGCTTGTATAAAGTCTAACATAAGATAAAAACGGGTGTACTTATCTGCTTCCAATGTAAGTTTTTTAGTTGGCCCAGCATGATTAAATTTTAGCGGGAATTTATTTGAATTTAAATTATGTTGGATGTTTGTAAAATCTTGATAAAATGCATACCACTCCAAATAATTCATCTAGCTAGTGACTTTGCGATGACGTTGAAAAATTATTGATGCAGCAAAATTTTCAACATTAAATCCATTTGTATTTTTGTTGTTTGTTTTTTATCTAAATAATAAATATAGCTTAATAAAAGATTTTGCTGTGGTTCGTTGCTGCTGCTACTTTGTTTTTCAAAGGCTTCGATATTTGATGTTGACTCCATTTTCTTTTTTAAAAAACTGATGAGTTATATTTCAAAAATTTTATATTATTATATTATTGTTTTCTTATGTATATATATATATATATTTTTTTTTTTAAATTGCTCGAAACATTCTTTGTATTTTTTTATCGTTTTTAAGTGGGGCTAAATATTTTTTTTATCGTTTTGAATAAATTAATAAAACTTTTCATGCTCTTGCAATTACATCGCATCCATAAATATACACAACAATCCACTGACTGATGTAAAATCATTTTGTAAACGTTTGTTGTTGAAAATAAAACATTTTGATTGATTTTGTAGAAATTTCGCAATCTCACTGTGGAATGGTGCATTTCCAAATGAATCGAAATATTCTACACAGCCTTGAAGTGCTACGAAAATTGCTAGCAAATGTGTTCCTTTTTTAGCAGAAATGTAAGTTTTTATTTATAAAACACCAGGTTTTCAAATATTTTTCGGTATTTGATCAAGAGCGAAAACACCTCTAAACAGTTTACTTGTCGCAATGTTACAATTCAGCAATTTCTTTATCTGAAGGGTATTCATTATTTTGTAAATGAGAAATATCAATTAGTCGAGTATTTCTACTTATGTATGCTGTTAAAAATTCAACTTTAAGTTTTTCATTTGTTAGCATTATATCGAATTTTTCAAGTAAATTTATTAAATTATTAGTTGTTTTTTCGTTGTCCATATGCCCAAAATAGTAATTCTTGATTTCTGTTCTTTTTAAATCTCTGGTGGGGAATTTATACTTTAACTCCTTTACAATAGTTTTACATTTTTTTTTTATTCCAGCCACAGCAAGATTTTTCATAAATATCGTATTGTTATTGTCCGTACAGAACGATAAATCTACTAGAGCACATATCATTTTCAAATAAATTGAGATGGTTGCTTAAACATCTTTTTACGATTTTACGATTTTTATCAATTTGCATATTAGCATCAAATTCTGCAAACACAATTCATGTTAATGTTGAAGTTAATGGAGAACTGAATCTTGCTTCAATCTTTACTACTCTCTGGTTTCATCAACTTTGACATGAATCCGTTCCCGAGCCGTCTGGTGATAAATCAAAAGCCAGTATTGTATAACTTTTTGAAAATAGTTCTTTTGAAATTTGATGATCTCTATCAGAATGATGTTTAATAATGTTCAATATGCTAAATAATGTTAAATATGAACGAGAATTGCAAAGGTTATTCGATAAAAAACTTGTTTAGTTGCAGAGTTTGGTGTAGGCACTCCATTCTATTATAATTATAACTATTAACCACACAAAATACAAGAACTTTTGGTATTTGTCCTATGAATATATTATCCAATGACGTTTCATGTATAATGTAGCTTCGAGAATTTTTAAATAACTTTAATCGTTATCGTTAAAGAAAATATAAACATCTCGTTTCTCTACTGCTAAAGAAATTCGAATGTCAACATTATTTAAAAGTAATTTAGGAGTGTTAAAGAAATCTACATGTAATTATCCCATTAACTCTACTATTGCAGAATTGTTGTATGATTTTTGTCTTGATTTAGAACCAGAATTGTTGAAATCATTGACATTTGGCTTATCCAATTCCCAACCAGATGTTTCCAAATGTGTTTGACTGGAATCTGTACCATAATTTAGTAAAGTAATTATGTATGCTTTACAATGGTATAAGAATCTGAAGGAGCGATGTTTTTTCTGTTTAGAGTTACATTACATTGTTTAATTAAAGGGTGTAATAAATTATTTACAACACTGGGCTGCGGAGCTACCTCTGCTTCAGTTTCGCTTCCTATTTTATCGTTTGCACTCCAAACTAATCCATCTTTTTTTAATATTTGAAACTAACTTGAACTTTAAATTTGATGTAGGTTGAGGATAAATCTCGATATGTATCTCCATTTCCAAGCGAAACAAATTTAATAGGTGACGCTGATGCCTCTAAAGAAGCTAAAGAATTGTACGCCACCTCTTCTGAACGCAATTTACTTGTTTGTACGGTTAATGACGCAAAAAGATCAAGTTCATATTTCATACACTCCATTTTTAGTTGAATATATCAGAGGTTTTACTTTGCTTTTTTCGTCGCTTCGACTTTAAATGTGTCTTTTTGGAAACTGCTCGTCTTTCTATACCACTTCGTCTTTTTGTGGCTCTTCGTCTTCCACCATGCATCGAATGCAGTTGATTAACTACAGATTTTCGTAAATTTTTTATGCCACCTTTCCTTTGAGCAAGTACAGCTTCTTTTATGTTTGCACCAGATGCTATATCATTTAAAATATTTTTACTTGTGTTTGCAGCCTGTTTTTTAATTAAGTCCCAACATGATGTAAAAACTGGTTTCAAGTAACGAATTAAACTTCCAAATATATTTCCAAAATCACGACCTTTTTGTATAGCTCGATAAAATTGTAATAGAGGCCCAATATCATGGAGACCTCCTCCTATTTGTGACAAATTATATCTCATGTAAGCCCGTTCCATGTTTGAAAGGATTTCATATTTGAGTACTGGTATTTATATTGTTTTTAGCGATCAATGCCTTTTAAAGTGTAAAACAATTTTTGTTGGATAGAAGCTTGGAATGAAATTTATTCCATCACCGTATTGATTGCAAATTTTAATCGCTATAGTTTCAAAAATATTTTTTTCTATAGGTATGTAATGCACATTTTCAAACTCAATATTTGTAGATAATCTACAATTTTCTATGTTGATAGCTGTCAATTCACGCACTTTATTACTTCTAAACACAGATGATTGAACTATTTCTGAATAAATCATCACCATTCCATTCAATTCGTTTTTATTATTAGCAACAGCTAATTTGAATAATTCGGGTAATTTTGTTTTGAAATATTTTATATTTTTTTTTCTGTTGATACTGTCGGTTAGATTCTGATACTTTTTTAAATGTTGCATCATCATAATTTTTAAGATTAGAGATGTATCTCAAAATTTCATTAAAAAATTCTTTAAAAACCTGGTTTCGAGTAAATGCTGGATTAGATGTTACATTTTTAATAAGAGTTGGCAAAAAATTAAACTTCCAATCATTCAAATGTAATTCTGAATCATCATATGAATAATATGTGTAGCCTATAGATTTGGTTACTTTAATTTTTTTAAGAGGTTGTTCTTACATAAGCATTGTACTGCCCAATATTTATAAAAGCACATTTTACTTTGCTAAGTTCTTCTGTTTATAAGAAATCGTTCAGATAAATTTCCGAAGAACCAACTTTCCAATTTCCATTTCTCAAATCAAAGTGAATAGGTAATTTATTTTCGAATGAAGCTAATGTATTGTCTGGAAACAGTTTTAAATTATCATTACCAAACAATGTTACATAGAAATCATATTGACTATCCATTTTTGTTGACTTCTTCTAAACCATAAAATGCTCAACTATTTATGTGTTGCCCATTCCGGTGTTGATCTGCCGGTCTATCTTAGGGTCTTCTTTCTCTTAGGGGATGGTACAGCAATGGTAATTACATCACCACTTGGTGTTTTAAACATTCGATAATCACAGCTTTGAAATGGTCTTTCAACTAGTTTTTCACCTTTCGACATTTCAGTTTGAGCTAATTTTTTAAATGAATTTTCATTATCAAAATAGTAATGTGATAAATCAATATTCATATTTGAATGTTCTTTTTTAGAATCATATTCAAACATATCATCGGTAGCTAATGGTACAAAATTGGTTTCTGCTGATGTTGATTTATGTTTAGGTAATTCAGTTTCTATATATACATTTCGTTTTGAGAAGAATTTTATTTGGGTGCCTGTAGCAAATGTAACATTATTAACGTTTTCTAGTAATTTTTTTGTATGTCTCTTGTTAATTCCATATTTGATGAGATTTTGACGATTTTAGCAATGGCTTTAACTTTTTATCGTATAAAACTTTTTTCATTTTTTGATGTAATAAATCCAAGTTTTTACAATAATTTGTTAAATTTTTAAAATATTTCTGGTGACATAACAATCATACGCTGCATTATGTCTTACTAAGTAATTTTGCTATTACACCAGATAATATAGTTCCAATTAAAGTTTGTAAAAAGCCACCATGTTGAATTAATATTTTTCGCTTGGCTTTTATACCTTTCTTTGCGCAGGCTAAAAATCGTAATTGTTTTTTATGTTTTTTTAACTTAACTTTTTGTGCTGGTGATATTTTATTATTGCCACTTAATATATTGATAGCAATTTCAGCAATAGTTTTTATAATATCGTCATCGAATATTATATTTTCACGAAATTTCTTCTTGTTGCACTTTCCTAGTACATGTAGTATATGTTGGATTTTCTTCAATCGTTTCATACTTTTGACAGCTGTTGTTCAAATCATCTGTATCACAGAAGCGTATACAATATTCTTTTGAAAAAATGTTAGTAAATGTTAGTTAATAAATCGTTAATGCCTTGGGTTAAATCGAACACAATATAACCATGTGGTTTTGATGTTGACTCATTATATACTCTCAAGAAATCCTTTATATATTCTGGATATAGCTGCCTAGCAAGAGGGAAAATCTGTGATTTGTCTTGAGGGTTTTTGAAAAGCACTAAATATTTACAATTTAATGAAATATCTCGTGAGAATTTTCCCTTATGAAAAACATTTTGTGTTAACAAGACAATAGATAAATTACGGTGGTGTGAACCCTTAGTAAATAGTTCGCATACCTGTTTATTTGCAGAATCTAACATTAAATCATCTAAAACTATTAAAGTAGGTTTATTTTCATTCCCACTAAACTCATTCGGTATATTGGTATAAAATTCTATATCAGGAAAATCTATATTTTTCAGCAGAAATTTCTGGGTTACACCATTTTATTGTTTCAATTCGCCGGTAAATTAATCTGTTAATATTTTCAATTAAATTACACAAAAATGTTGTTTTCCCACATCCAGATGGTCCCGCTTTCATCATTGTAAATGGATGAATAAAATTAATCATTTTTGATCAGTCTGACAAGAAACTAAATTTAAAATGCAATCGAGAGATAATATAAAAGCAGCGAACATATTCTTAGTACAGTCATTTTGAATTATGGAAGTCACGGAGTTTCTAAATACTTATTCCTTCGTCTTCTTAAATTATCTTAAGAAACTAATATTACATCTACACAAACACGTTAAAAATTATTCTGGATTATTTCTTAAAAAGGGCACTTCAATTTATAGTACTCACTCTGCGCTTTGTCCATGGGCATATGATAATTCTACTTCTGGACCGGATACATGTAAATGTCATGTAATAGAAAAATATAAAATCACTTTAGAAAATTTAATTAAATGGTACAAGGATTGTTTAGAAAAAAAACACTATTTAAAAAATTAAAAATCCCATTTCAAAATAATTTAAAAAAAACCATAGATAATTCATTTATAATTAATTTACATAAGAAACCTTAAAAATATTAAAAAATTAATTACATTACTTTAAAAATATACTGCTAACACTTAGACGGTTCGATTACGATTCAAAAAAAATTCATGAAATTTGGTTTTATATAAACTTGAGTTAAACGGTTCAGGACTAACGTTTAACCCAAGGTCAGTAACCTTGAATTTAAAGTACATAATAAAATAAAAAAAATAAAGTATATATATAAAAAAAATATGTAGTGTATATAAAGAGTTAAAATTATTGAATATATAAAAAATATAAAATTATTGTGAATAAAATAATTTTAGTTAATGTAACTGACACCTTGTGTCCCAAAATGAAAACAATTATATTTTGACAATTTCTATCTAACATTGTGAATTTGTTTGGTTTTGACAATTAATGTAAGTATCAATAATACTTTTTTTAAAAACAGTGTATTCATAATTATTAAAAATAATATTGATTTAGATATATTAATAGCAAACAAAAATGTGGATGATTTTTGAAGATGCTGCATGCTGATCGCCACCAGGACCCAACTATCACTCAGGAACCTGGATTCACCTTTGCTCAGATAAGTAATATGTATTTTTTTATTAAAGTAATATGATTCTTTGTGCTGTCTTCATTTCAGGTTGTATGTGCTGGCTCAAAAGTTGCAGGTAACACCCAGATATGTATAAATAAATGTATTTATTTTACATTTAATGATGATACATGATACATTCAATGATATCTTTTTTTTAGGTTGCTGATTCAGGATTGCACAAGGATAATGTCGAGGTTACAAGTTGTGTCAGAAATTCATAGAGGTACCAGAAGAAAATTTATTCTAAAGGGTTTAAATGGCACTTAGCAAATTGATTTGGTTGAAATGATTCCATATGCAAAATATAACAAGGGATATAAATATTATTATTAACAGCTATTGATACATTTTCGAGATTTGCTTTTGCTGAACCCGTCAAAAACAAAAACGCTGATAATATTTTAATCGCAATGAAAAATATTTTTAAGCGTGCTGGTAAAAAACCAAAAAATTTACAATCTGATCAAGGTACGGAATTTTTCAACAAAAAATTTCAAAATCTAATGAGGAAAAATAAAATTAATCATTATCATACATATTCAGAGCTAGCTTCAATTGTACAGCGTTTCAATCGCACCCTTAAAAACAATATGTGGAAACAATTTAGTTTACAAGGTACATATAAATGGTTATCTATTCTACCATTACTAATAAAAAAATATAACTCAACATATCATCATACAATTAAACTTCCACCTAAAAAGGTTTCAAACAAAAATGAGAAATTGATATTAAAAACTGTCTACAATAAATGAAAAGTATTCCGAAAAGCAAAATACAAAGTTGGAGATTTTGTTCGTATAAGTAAATTTAAAGGTATATTTGCAAAAGGTTATCAACCTAATTGGTCAACAGAAATTTATACAATAGGAAAAATAAAAAGAACTGACCCAATAACATACAATTTACTTGATTACACACAAAAACCAATAAAAGGTGGTTTTTATGAACCTGAACTTACATCTGTTAAATTTCCTAATGTTTACTTTGTAGAAAAAATAATAAGAAAACAAGTAAATGTAACAGTAAGTTAAGATGCAACCGACTTATTAATACCCTACACCTGAATAATTCGAATTAAATTAAAAATCCATAAGTTTTTTTGGCAGCTGCTTGAACTTCTTCCCTTTTCTGTCTTATTCAACTCGAATTTCAGAAACGTAAAACAGGCATCCTCTTGGGATATGCTTGACACCTTTGTAAAAAATTTTAAGTTTCTATCTTTATTAATTTCGAAGATTGTTAGTCCTTGGGAGGTGTGTGTCAGGTACCCGTATTGCCACTCCAATTCATCGAATCCATCTCAGGAATATAAAGAAAACATGCCAGAACACCATTGTACTAAATTTAAAGGTTCTACTTTTGTTGGTTTTGGAAATATGCTCATTGCTCTTGTGCTCGTCCGGAAGTTCTCAAAATACGAACCCATGGTTCAAATTTTTTCAAATGTCAGTTTCCAATTTTACAGAAAAGGAAACATAACAGAACACCTTTGTACTAAAAATAAAAATTCTATCTTTGTTGGTTGTGGAGATATACTCGTCTGCTCTGGTGCTCGTCCGGAAGTTTCCAAGATTTGAACCCATGGACCTCACCCAATCCTCACAAATTTCAGAAACATAAATCAAACATGAAGGAACACCATTCTGCCTAATTTAAAGGTTATATCTTTTTTGCTTTTGGAGATAATATCATTTGCTCTGAGGCTCGTTCGGAAGCTTCCAAAATCCGAACCCATGGACCAAATCCTCTCAAATTTCAGAGACTTAAATAAAACATGAAAGAACACCACTCTGCTAAATTAAAAGGTTATATCTTAGTTTTTTTTGGAGATAATCTCAATTCCTCTGGTGATCGTTCGGAAGCTTCCAAAATCCGAACCCATGGACCAAATGCTCTCAAATTTCAGGGACCTAAATCAAACATAAAAGAACACCATTCAGCCAAATTTAAAGGTTATATCTTTGTTGTTTTTGGAGATAATCTCATTTGCTCTGGGGCTTGTTCGGAAGCTTCCAAAATCTAAACCCATGGAGCATATCCTCTTAAATTTCAGAGACATAAATCAAATGGGAAGGAACATCATTGTACAAAATTTAAAGGTTCTATCTTTGTTGATTTTGGAGATAATCTCGTTTGCTCTGGGGCTCGTTCGGAAGCTTCCAAAATCGGAACCCATTGACGAAATCCTCTCAAGTTTTAGGGACTTAAATAAAACATGAAAGAACACCACTCTGTCAAATTTGAAGGTTATATCTTTATTGGTTTTGGAGATAATCTCATTTGCTCTGGTGCTCGTTCGGAAGCTTCCAAAATCCAAACTCATGTACTAAATCGTCTTAAGTTTCAGAGACATAAATCGAACGGGAAGGAACATCATTGTACAAAATTTAAAGGTTCTGTCTTTGATGGTTTCGGAGTTAATCTCGTTTGCTCCGGAATCATTCGGAAGCTTCCAGAATCCGAACCCATGGACCGATTTTGTCCATATTCGAACTTACCCTTCCTTTCATCATCAAGATAGCTTTATTAGTTTTTGAGTTATCTTGCGAACGGGCGGACGGACGGACATCGTTAAATCGACTCAGGAGATGATCCTGATTCGGAATATATATACATGTCCATATTTAACTCGCTTCCTTTTGTGTGGTTACAAACACCATACCAAAGTTAATATACCCTGTACTTTAGGTGTAGGGTATAAAAAGGAAATCAAGTTTTGGTTAGGTGGCTTGGCTTTGATTAAAAACATGATTCATGGATAAATAAACGAGATATTATTTAATGAAAAACACACTTTTATTATAAAAATGCAATGCAATTTTTTGATATTAAAAACAACTTTTTATTTTATTTTTTTTATTTATTTTTTCACTTTTAACTTGTAACTTGAACTTGAGCACATTCTCAATTTGTATTTCATAATCGCAATTTGTATTATTAACTATATAATTTCAATCGCTTAAATCAAAACTTTTATTAAAGTAAAACGAGAAAGATTACAGTTGCCTTTGTCAACTCTTAGATACCCGTACGAACCGTTAGTATGTTCACAGCCTGTCACTCTGCTTACAATATTATTTTTTTAATATTTTAGTATTTTAAAATAATTTGGGTGAATTTTATAATTTCTAGTACTATGGGTTGTACATATATTTAAACTATATGTTTATATGTACATTCTTCAAAAGCAGATTCTAACTTTCCACATAACGATTATCAATCCAAAACTTTTTCAAATATTCTATAGTACCATTTAATACTAAGCAGTAAATGTATATTAAATTTACTTAGTACAAAATAATAAATATAATTTTAAATATTATATTATATTATATTTAAATATTCCATTGACAGAATAATTTCTTATAAGTACAGTAAAATACATATATGTATGTAAATACGGCGCTATATAATATACATATATACTCTTATCATTCATTCACTAGTGACATATACGATATGTAAATAAACATGATATTATATAAGTATGTATATATATCAATATCATATAAATAAAAATTCTTCAAGCAACCATTATGTTGTTTATTTAAATTTATTAGAAAATTTGAAAAAATCAAGTAACACTTTCGTCAATTATAAAGTAACCCTATATTATTAAAAAAAAGTTGTTAACAGAAATAAGAGTATAATGTTGAAGCTTTAATTTTTGTGTATTACTTCAACTTATTTTATTACTTATACTTATTTTCAAAGATCTAACTTCTGTCAAAATTTCAAGTTTCCAACTTAAATCGTTTAGAAGATAGAAGGGTTAAAGGACTTTGCAAAATTTGAGTTTCGCATAATGGTAAATTAAGACACCGTATGCCACAAATATATATTTATTGTACATACACTTTTAAAGCTAATAAAAGTAGTAATCGTTTGGCGTTTTCAAAATGAAGATATACCTTATACAACTTGTGCTATAATAATTTAAATATAGAGCTGTTTTGAACCTTTGGCGAGCTGTAGCTCTGTAACGGGTGGGGCTACAAAAAACAGTTATTAAAAATAAAATTAATATTTTTGTGAGATCTATCAGCAGTTAAAATTTCATAGCTCTATTGCAAAAAAAATGTGGGGATCTAAAAGTTAGTTGTTCGAGAGCTACCCTAGGTTTTGGTCCAAACTCAACCAAAAAAAATAGGGAACCTACAAATTACTCCCAGAATATTTTGTGTAAATTTCAACATTCTAGCTTTCTTAGTTTTTGAGTTAGCGTGCTGACGGACGGACGGACATGGCTCAAACGTCTTAGAATTTTTTTCTGATCCGATCCATACCTTTGAAGGTATATCTGGCTCGCTTATTTCGAGGTGTTACAAACGCAGGAATAATTTTATTATACCCGATCCTATCGTACGGGTATAAACATATTTACCAAAAGGTAAATTTACATAATATATGTATTATAACAAAACATTTAATTTAAAAAATTATTTTGTGCACATTTAATTATGTATTCGAATCAAGTTTAAAAATTTTTTTTTAATTTTTAGATAAATATTAAACTTTAATCTAAAAATATTTTTTGTTATTTAAAATTATCTATTTAAAACAAACTTTAAAAACTTTTCATATCTTCATATCTACATTTAAACCAAGCTTTTTATTTTTACGAACCTTTTATTGAAGTATTTAAGCCATACTTTAAAAAGTTTTCAATTGAACCGATTAAATTTATATGAATATTTAGCAATTTTAATTTAAATACAAAATTTCTCAAAGTTGATAATATTTAACTAATTTTGAATCAAGCTTTAAAAGCATTTTTTTAAAAAAATAATAATATTTAGCAATTTTAATATAACTATAAAGCTTCTCAAAGATCATAATAATTCATCAATTTTAAATCAAGCTTTAAAAACTTTTTTTTTTTTAATAGTAATAAATAATAATATTAATTCTGTATTCAAACCAAACTTTGAAAACTTTTCATTTCTTCACTATAATTTAAAATAGTCAATACTATTTATCAAATATCATATAATTTTCTCCAATTTCAAATACCAAAGATACACACCTTTTTATTTTACTCATACTTCACCGTTTAAAAATGACGCTGTATACAGCGCCATTGCAAAAGCTTTTTTCCTCTTCTCCGCATGGTCTAGAATCAGCTTGCTCTTCTCCACATGTTGAAGAATCGGCTAATCCATACTACTTAAGAAAAATTTCTTGATAAGTAAAGGATTCAGTAAAGAGGATCATATAAAAAACAATAAATTAATTCTAAAAACATTTCAAAAATTATTTAGAAAATATAACTTCCTGCAATCTTGCAATCCAAAAGCAATAAAACATTTTAAATAATCTATTAAGGAACTATATAGTTTATCATTGTAAATAAACTGGACGCACAACGTAGTAACGTAGTTTCTTTATTATTTTCTAAATAAAAGACACACTCTAAAAATTCCAGTTGGTTTTGATGTAGAATCATTTGAACCTACAGTGATATTTCATCGTGTTGGAACGAAATCACTTTCTTTAAAATATAATGAATGGAATTAATTCTATAATCTGTACAACAAATTATCGTGTAAACAAGCAATTAAGAACAAAAAACTATGTTTGTTTGGTTTACGATCTACTGTAGGTCAATGTTTAAGTATCAACAAAGAGGTGAGGTATTCAACGACATAATTGATTTTCTTCAAGCGTTAACTATGTACAACAAAACTGCAGAACCATATGTAAGAGAATGTGTTAAGAGGTACATTAACATTCATTCAGAAGGAAGGAAGAATTCATTATATCAATTTGTTAAAACTATAAAATTATTGCAATAAATAAAATTATTATTAACTGTTAATAAAAAACTTGTTTCATTTTAAGTTCATTTTATTTAAATTTTTTTTTAGTTTTTAAAAAATATTTATTCACTTTATCAAATTATTTTTCGAGTTTTAGGGAGACTTTATTTTAATATTTCTTAAAACCAAATATATAATTTTAATCTTTTAGTGCTGCATGTTTGTACTGAACGATTTGCAGCAAAATTAAATAACATTTAATTTTGTGTGACATTTCGTATATTTTTATTTTATTTAAATCGTATTTGTGTTTTTTAAATCTTATATTTTTTATCTCTCAATTTATCAATTTTTAAAAAAAAGCTTGAAATGTAAACAAAAATTTTTGACAATAAATGTGAAGACATAAACGTCAATAAAAAGTTGCTACATAATTTAGCGTAAAATTTTCTTGCTGCAAAATTCATGTAGCGCTATATTATAGCGCTAGATAAAAAAATCGTTCAGTAGAAAATTTTATCGAGCGCTGCATTTTTTTTGTAGCACTAGACGCTACTGAACGCGACCAATATCGTATAATTTATTTCTGTTCTATGTACATACATACATACATAAAATGTATATGATTTATAAATTATATGTATGGTATGATTAATGATTAGCTCTACAAGTTTATCATTCATATTCAAACTAAACTATATGTATAGCAATAGCATAAGCAATAAGCATGTATTGTATAGAAACGTAAACAAAATAAAACTAAAAATACGTAGCTATGGATACTACATAGCCTAACACTACATAGCTTTATTAATACAACAATGTATAGATATCATTCATATATTTGAATATGATTCATATTCAAACTATATGTGTAGCAAATAGCAATAGCAAATTGTATAGAAACATAAATATCGGGAAAAAAAAAGAAAAAAGGAGAAAAGCAAAGGCTCATATATTTCGAAAAAAAAAAATTAAAAATAAGAATGTTAATGATGGCATGTAGGATCATGTTGAAAAACCTTAAAGGTGTTGTAAAAATTTTTTGGTATATTCAAAAAATTACATACTTAACTTATAAAAGTGGGTTTTAGTTTTCAAAAAAAAAACAATTACCTATAAACAAATAATAATTTTATTTCAATATTTCATATTTTTTCATTTTTATAATTGAAAATTTTTTAAATTATAGGTATGTTTCATAATACATGCAGGTATTGATTGAAAGAGAAACAAATTTTTTTTTTTTAAATATAAATCGTTTGTCATATAATTATTACAAATCTTGATAATGAAAAAATCCGAATGACGAATCATATTAAGTTTAACGAAGTATTGAAGTTCCCCAAGTTTAAGTTAAATGCAAAATAAAATTTTTATTTTTTTTTTTTTTAAATAAGTGATCCATGCAAATAATTAAAATCTGTTAACCTATAGTTTAATGAAACAGAAGAAAATAACCAATAAAAGAAATTGAATAAATATTTTTTAAAAACTAAAAAAAAATTTAAATAAAATGAACTTAAAATGAAACATTATTTTTGTGAACAATTAATAATATTTTTTATTTGGAATAATTTTATAGTTTTAACAAATTTATCCTTCTTAATATAATTTATTTTCATACAGGAGCTTAATTCTACGGTTCAAATGCGTTTGAATTACAACTATAAGTATACAGTGAATTTTTATTTATTATAACTTCGTGATATTTTTTCATTTAAAATATTACATATATTTTTTTTCAAAATACAGCCTTGAAAAGTTATATTGTACAGTATATCTCTGCATTGGAATGTAAATTTCTTCTTGTAACTTTACCACTTGTTTTTTTCATAAATATGAATGTACCTGTTAACACATTCTTTTACATATGGTTCTGCAATGGTTCTGGAATACCTCAACTTCGTCTTTGTTGATACTTAAACATTGGCGTACAGTAGATCGTAAACCAACTTACAAACATAGTTTTCTGTTCTTAATTGCTTGTTTACACAATAATTTGTTGTACAGATTACAGAATTTATTCCATTCATTATATGTTAAAAAAGTGATTTCTTTCCAACACGATGAAATATTACTGTAGGTTCAAATGATTCTACATCAAAACCAACTGAAATTTTTAGAGTGTGACTTTTATTTAGAAAATATCTCAATAATAAAAAATAAAATAATACGTTACTACGTTGTGTCTTCATCATTGTAAATTAACTATTTCTTTAATAAATTATTTAAAATGTTTTATTGCTTTGGGATCCTCTTTACTGAATCTTTTACTTATCCAAGAAATTTTTCATACAATATTGTCCGCACACATCTGAAAAATTGCTTTGTAATTGTTTGTTATTAAAAATAACACATTTATGTTCTAAAATTTTTAAAATTACATGGCTTTACATGGTTTTCTACCATAAGAATCAAAATATTCTGCACAACCATTTATAGGTATATAGATCGCTAACCAATGAGTTCCAGGATCTTTGGCTTTATCAGTATTTACAATAAAAAGAACTTGGCTTTTCCGTTATTAAATATATTTTATCTAACGCAAAAACCCATTAAAAAAAATTTATTGGTAATTCTATTACATTTTAAAATGTCCGATATATTTAATGAATTCATTAACAGAAATCATAAATTACATAATTTAGTGGTTTCTTTAATGTAATTTTTTAAAAAATGAGTGATTAGAAAATTATTATTTTAATCCTTAATCCTTGTTTTTTTTTTTTTTTGTAATCGTTGCAACTAAAGCTTGCGCATATGTGTTACATATATTGCAAAATAATAGGATGTCATTTTAAAAACTGTCTATTTATAGATGTGTAAGCACGTTTCGGTTTTTATCTATTTGCACATTGACATCAAATTCGCGGTAAACGATTGCTGTAACTGTTGAAGGAAGAGGTTTGAAAGTTTTGTTTCAATTCTTATAGTCCCTTGATTGAGAAGACCTTCATATACCAGAAGCATCTGGTGTTAAATGAAATGTTAACATAAAAAATTCATTGTTAAACATACTTTTTCTTATTTGATGACTTTATCTTAAAAAAGTGTATGGTATGCTCTTTATTGCAGTTGTTTGCATCAAAAAAATTTGTTTCAATAGCTGTATTTGAAATCTGAACTCCATTAACGTACAATAAAAATTGCGAAATATCAAAATTCTTAAAATTAAACGGGTTTTTGGATGTTTTACCCGAATAACTTGTATGTTCAATCATACAAAATATTAATGTATTTGGTAATTGTCCAATAAAAACATTATCCAAGAGAATGCTTTCAGTATTTTGAGAAATTTTAAATGTTTTTACCTCACCCCTTTTGTAAAAATATTTAGCCGTAGTTTTTTCTAAAACAGCATTGTGTGCTAATAATATGCATAGATTTATAGTGACATGTCTTATTATTAGATTACTTCTAAAATTTTTAAGTGAGACTCATCATTGTCATCTGAAAACATGTAAAAATCTGAAAAATTAATTTTCTCATAAGTTCTACTAAAAGAGTTTTTGACGTTCCTTAGAACCTTTATTTTCAGCGCCTCCTATATTTGGTTTATCTAAGTTCCAACCTGCACATTCTAAATGTGTTGTTGCTGCATCACTTCCATAATTCAATAAAGATTATACGTATGCTCTATAATGATAATTTTCTTCCGAAGGAGTTATGTTTTTGCCATTTAGTTGTACAATACATAGTTTTACTGAACATTGTAAAATGTTGTTTACTAGGCCTGGTTGCGGTAGCTCTTTCCCATCAGTCCCTTTGTCATTGTTCCATAAATTTCCATCTTTTTTAATGATTTGAACTTTTAGTCTCAAGTATGCGGAAAATAAATCGCGATATGTGTCACCATGACCTAATGAAACAAATTCAATGCTAGACGCATTATCTAGAGATGCAATAGGATTATAATAAACTTCTTCGGATCGTAAAATACTAGATAGAATAGATGGTACTCTAAAAATATATAAATCTGATTTCATACACTCGTCATTTTAATCAAAAATATCTTTCACTTTATTCTTATTTTTCCTGCTTTAAACTTTAGGTCGTTTTGCGACAGAGTAATTTAAATTTTTTTAAAAAGTCTTTTTATAGCTTTTCATTAACTTAATTTCATTAAGTTTTTGAACAACTCCTCGTCTTACATTTTTAATAATTTCTTTTCCCCGATCTTGAAAAACTTCTTTTACATTTATACTAAATACCAGATACTAAATCAGAAACTCCATTTATACCAGAATTAATTGCTTCGCTTTTAAATAAATTTGCTCCGGATACAATAATTGGTTTTATTATTTTTTCTTTTTTATAATAAAAAATTTTTGTTTTTTAAAAGATTAACATTATATATTTGGTTTTAAGAAATATTATTTATTCAATTTGTTTTGTTTTGTTAATAACAGATTTTAAATATTTGCATGGATCACTCATTTAAAAAAAAAAAAAAAATGTTATTTGCATTTAATTTAAACTTGGGGAACTTCAATACTTCGTTAAACTTACTATGATTCGTCATTCGGATTTTTTCATTATCAAGATAAAAATTATTTTCTCTTTCAATTAATACCTACATGTATTATTAAACGTACCTATAATTTAAAAATTTTTTAATTATAAAAATGAAAAAAATATGAAATTTTGAAATAAAATTATTAATTATTTTTTTGTAATTGTTTTTTTTTGAAAACCGTAAAACCCACTTTTATAAGTTAAGTATGTAATTTTTTGAATATACCAAAAAATTTTTATAACATCTTTAAGGTTTTACACAAAATATAAATGAAGAAAAACCTTTCATTTATGAGCGAATGCGGTTCAATATGATCCTACATGCCATCATTAACATTTTTATTTTTTAACTTCAAAATGAAGTTAATTTTGGAATGTTTCGTCCATCGAAACACTACTGGACTCCGCAGTAGGTAACTTGTAGTGTTGGACTACCTAGACAACTACAACTAAATTTTTATATCAAATTTAAAAAAAATCAACTGCAAGATGTAAAAATAGAATAAAAATTTAAAAAAAAAAATGTTTTTCAAATTGGTTCGGTGACCATTTAATATAAAATATTTTTAATTATAAAAATGAAAAAATATGAAATATTGATATTAATAATTTTTTCATAATTGTTTTTAATTGTTTTGAGAACCGTAAAACCCACTATTTACAGTCCCTCTTTCGTTTAGACAGTCCCAGTCCACCTTCGAAAAAACGAAAAACTACAAATAGTGAAAACTTGAAGAGTTCTTCAAAACGTATTTTACGAAGCTAAAACAGGCGATACGCAAACAGAGCTTTATTTTCCAATTCGTAAAACTAAGTCACCTAGCTTATGGACAACACACAAGTAAATGATAATTTTTATGTTACTTTATTTAGTGATTCATCTATGAATTGTTACCCTGAAAATACGTTGTACTGTTTCACTAATAAAATGAATCAACATATTATGTATGTTTTAATCAGGTTACAATGCATGTAAAAGAAATTAAAAAGCATGAAACTCGTATGATTGAAGCTTATAGTAAATATTTTGAAAGTTTATCAATATTCCCAATTGTTAAACCTGACATGTTTTCATATATACTGATGTAATTGCACCCTAAAATATTGGTGGTAAAGAAGTAAGGTGTCTAAGAACAGTTAATATATCAAATTCTTTGACTGATACGGTGAAAGAGTTTAAAAATATTCAGTATTGGCAGTGTAGAAAAATCTTTTGATAGTATTTCCCTACTTTTATGTGATAAATATGGCTTAAAATAACATTCTCAGATAGAACAGTTCCTACAAAAATTCTATTGCATTTCAAAAAAGTATATAAATAAACTATACATTAATAAGATTATACATATTATTCATCATGGAACGGATATCCTATAAATATTATTTAGTTCAATCATGAAAAGGTCTTGAGGACATTATATTCAACCGCATCATATCAAAGAAGTCGCAGGTTGGGAAGTTCCTGTGGAGGTCTTTTTAGATATTTAAAACCAATTATTGTATCCGGAGCAAATTTATTTAAAAACGAAGCAATTAATTCTGGTATAAATGGAGTTTCTGATTTAGTATCTGAAGGAAATGTAAAAAAAGTTTTTCAAGATCGGGGAAAAGAAATTATTAAAAATGTAAGACGAGGAGCTGTTCAAAAACTTAATGAAATGTATGGTTCTAGAAAAAGAAAGAGAAAAGCTATAAAAAGACTTTTTAAAAAAAATTTAAATTATTCTGTCGTAAAACGTTTAAAGCAGGAAAAGTAAGAATAAAGTGAAAGATATTTTTGATTAAAATGACGAGTGTATGAAATCAGATTTAGATATTTTTAGAGTACCATCTATTCTATCTAGTATTTTACGATCCGAAGAAGTTTATTATAATCCTATTGCATCTCTATATAATGCGTCTAGCATTGAATTTTTTTCATTAGGTCATGGTGACACATATCGCGATTTATTTTCCGCATACTTGAGACTAAAAGTTCAAATCATTAAAAAAGATGGAAATTTATGGAACAATGACAAAGGGACTGATGGAAAAGAGCTACCGCAACCAGGCGTAGTAAACAACATTTTACATTGTTTAGTAAAACAGTGTACTGTACAACTAAATGGCAAAAACATAACTCCTTCGGAAGAAAATTATCATTATAGAGCATACGTATAATCTTTATTGAATTATGGTTGTGATGCAGCAACAACAAATTTAGAATGTGCGGGTTGGAACTTAGATAAACCAAATATAGGAGGTGCTGAAAATAAAGGTTCTAAGGAACGTCAAAAACTCTTTTAGTAGAACTTATGGGAAAATTACATGTGGATATGTTTAATCAACCAAGTCTATTGATTAATAATGTAGATGTTATAGTCCTTTTAACTCTTTAAAAACTAGATTTTTACATGTTTTCAGATGACAATGATGAGTCTCACTTAAAAATTTTAGAAGTAATCGAATAATAAGACATGTCACTATAAATCCAAGCATATTATTAGCACATAATGCTGTTTTAGAAAAAACTACGGCTAAATATTTTTACAAAAGGGTTGAGGTAAAAACATTTACAATTTCTCAAAATACTGAAAGCATTCTCTTGGATAATATTTTTATTGGACATTTACCATTTACCAAATACATTAATATTTTGTATAACTGAACATACAAGTTATTCGAGTAAAAGATCCAAAAACTCGTTAAATTTTAAGCATTTTGATATTTTGCAATTTTGACTGTACGTTAATTGAATTCAGATTTCAAATGCAGCTATTGAAATAAGTTTTTCTGATGCAAATAACTGCAATGCAAGAGTATACCATACACTTTTTTCCGCCACTGGAATATATCACAACGATAAAGGTCATCAAATAACAAAAAGTAAGTTCCACAATGGATTTTTTATGTTAAGATTTGATTTAACACCAGATGCTTCTTGTAATGAAGTATGTCAAGGTCTTCTCAATCAAGGGACAATAAGAATTGAAACAAAACTTTCAAAATCTCTTCCTTCAACAGTTACAGCAATTGTTTATCGCGAATTTGATGTCAATGTGCAAATTTGTAGATAAAAACCGTAACGTGTTTACACATCTATAAAGAGACAGCTCCTAATATTGCATCCAATTATTTTGCAATATATGTAACACATATGCGCAAGCTTTAGTTGCAACGATTACAAAAAAAAAAAAAAAACAAGGATTAAGGATTAAAATAATCATTTTTTAATCACTCATTATTTTAAAAATTACGTAAAAGAAACCACTAAAATATGTAATTTATGATTTGTGTTAATGAATTCATTAAATATATCGGAAATTTTAAAATGTTATAGAATCACCAATAATTTTTTTAAAGGGGTTTTGCGTTAGATAAAATATATTTAATAACGGAAAAGCCAAGTTTTTTTTATTGTAAATACTGATAAAGCAAAAGATCCTGGAACTCATTTGTTAGCGATCTATATACCTATAAATGGTTGTACAGAATATTTTCATTCTTATGGTAGAAAACCATATAAAGCTGAAATTTTAAAAATTTTAGAACATAAATGTGTTATTTTTAATAACAAACAATTACAAAGCAATTTTTCAGATGTGTGCGGACAATATTGTATGAAAAATTTCTTGGATAAGTAAAGGATTCAGTAAAGAGGATCCCAAAGCAATAAAACATTTTAAATAATCTATTAAAGAACTAGTTAATTTACAAAGATGAAGACACAACGTAGTAACGTATTATTTTATTTTTTATTATTGAGATATTTTCTAAATAAAAGTCGCACTCTAAGAATTTCAGTTGGTTTTGATGTAGAATCATTTGAACCTACAGTAATATTTCATCGTGTTGGAAAGAAATCACTTTTTTAACATATAATGAATGGAATAAATTCTGTAATCTGTTCAACAAATTATTGTGTAAACAAGCAATTAAGAACAGAAAACTATGTTTGTAAGTTGGTTTACGATCTACTGTAGGTCAATGTTTAAGTATCAACAAATACGAAGTTGAGGTATTCAACGACATAATTGATTTTCTTCAAGCGGTAACTATGTACAACAAAACTGCAGAACCATGTGTAAAAGAATGTGTTACCAGGTACATTAATATTTATGAAAAAAAACAAGTGGTAAAGTTACAAGAAGAAATTTACATTCCATTGCAGAGATATACTGTACAACGTAACTTTTCAAGGCTGTGTTTTGGAATACCTATTATTTTGAAAGAAAATATATCTAATATTTTAAATGAAAAAATATCACGAAGTTATAATAAATAAAAATTCACAGTATACTTATAGTTGTAATTCAAACACATTTGAACCGTAGAATTAAGCTCCTGCATGAAAATAAATTATATTAAGAAGGATAAATTTGTTAAAACTATAAACTATATTAATTATTCCAATAAATAAAAAATATTATTAATTGTTCATAAAAAAACTTGTTTCATTTTAAGTTCATTTTATTTAAATTTTTTTTTAGTTTTTAAAAAATATTTATTCAATTTCTTTTATTGGTTATTTTCTTCTGTTTCGTTAAACTATAGGTTAACAGATTTTTTTATTTTTATTTATTTTATTTAAACTCAGAGAGCACTAATGCTTGTATAGAATGATTCTACATTCAAAAATTTTAAGTTTCAACAAGTATACAATTTATAAAAATATGCAAAATATTATTCAGAAACAATTATTATAAACTAGTAATCACAAATGTAATCCAAAACAAAACAAAAATAAAGCAAATTTATAAAAAATAGCTATACAATAAATCTAATAACTATATAAGTGTGTAAATAATAATAACAATAAAATAATTCATTCAAAACAATAAAACAGAAAAGATAAAATGGAAAAAATTTAGATAACTATTAAAATCATAATCGAATAATTTATATTTTATTAATGTAGTATTCATTTAACTTCTTTTTGAACTTGACACTGTTGTTCGTTATATTTTTAATTTCAGTAGGCAATACATTGAACTTTTTATAAGCTGTGTATATAGTTTCGTGATTGTTGAATCTGAGTCTTGAAGGTATGATTCTTAACTGAGTAGAATTTCTGGTGTTGTGAGGGGAACTTGGGGAACTTGGGGAACTTCAATACTTCGTTAAACTTAATATGATTCGTCATTCGGATTTTTTCATTATCAAAATTTGTAATAATTATATGACAAATGATTTATATTTAAAAAAAAATAAAAATCTTTTTCTCTTTCAATCAATACCTACATGTATTATTAAACATACCTATAATTTATTTAAAAATTTAAGAAAAACCCATCTATGAGCAATTGCATTTCAACATGATATACATGTCAGCATTAACATTCTTATTTTTTTTTTTAATTTTTGAACTTCAAAATGAAGTTAATTTTGGAATGTTTCGTCCATCCAAACACTACTGGACTCCTCAGTAGGTAGCTTATAGTGTGGGACTACCTAGACAAGTCCATCTAAATTTTTATCCACCGCAGTGTTTTATATAAAATTTCGATAAAATCAACTGCTATATGTAAAAACAGAATAAAAATTTAGAATAAAAAAAAAGAATATTTTCAAATTGGGTTGGTTACATATAAAAAATTTTTAATTATAAAAATGAAAAAATATGAAATATTGGAAATAAAACTAACTAAGAAAAAATTTTGTTAACTTTCCCTGTTAATGGTTTAAATTCAATCAAACGATCGTGCAAAATAAGACAATAAGCTGCATGGAATTGGCTTCAAAGTTTTATCTCAATTTTAACATCAACTACACCCATTTTAACATTTTCATATTGATAACGAGTATCTATTACAAAGATCGGTGAATCATTTTTAAATTTGTCGCATGAAAGTAAAGGTTCTGATATTGAATGATTATAATAAAAATTTCTAAAACTCGAGTACGTTTCATATGCCAAAGCATAACGATTTCTATTAATATTTAAATGCATATCCTTATATGGATGTGCTTCAGAATTTAAATGCACTTTTATATCAGTGACATCATAGTGATGAAATTTTGAAAGATCTTTTTGAGCACTATTTTAGGTAGTTTGTAGAGCGAAAATAATAAAACGAGGTTTTAAAATTGTGAAACTGTTTGAAGAATCCAAATGTAATCAGTAACTCCTGCTGTTAATGTAGGACATAGTTGTAATTCCCAATTTCTAAAAGCAATTTTCATGTGAGAACCACCTTCAATACTTCTATATAACCTTAATTTTTGATTATCTGTCAAATTAATATGTTGAACTCTCAAGCATATTTTTGTAATAGAAATTTTTAGTTTCTCACTAACATCGGAACATATCATTGAACTATTATCGTTATCAGAACGTGTTAATGTCAATTCATGTTTCTCATTGGGAATAATGTTTTTATAATCTTCTGCAAAACCTAGTAATCTACTTAGGGGGATGTAAAAATTAAAATAAAGTCCATTCATTTTAATTGATTCGTTGGGTGACGAACTTGCATTGTATAGAGCAGTATTTTCATTTTGATTGAGTGAAATGTAATTTTTTAATGTTGAAATTGTTCCAACTTTGTGATTCTGATCAATTTCTTTGCCGTTAAGCTGATAGCGAATAGATTGAAATAGCATTATTAACTAATTTAGTGTTTAGAACAGCTGTTCCATCATGTTTTGTTAGAAATCCTTCTATATAAATTAAACTTGTTCAAGGTAATTTATTTAAATTCTGATTTTCTATTTGTATTTTTATAGAGCGTCCCAATCCATATTAGTTTATGAATGGTAAATATGAATACCAATGACCGCTAGCTTTACTGTCATCAAAAACAGGTTTATTAAAAAGACTCATTTTAATTTTTATTTAGTTGATATCCAAGTAATTTGAGATATTGCTGATTGACTGCCGTTGAACAGTTCTTTTTCTGCAAGCGTTGATTTCCTTCTTCCCGAAATGGTTTTAATATAATAGATTGATTTTAATCGTAGAATATACATATATCTGTCGATTCTGATTAAATACTATCATTTTGATGTTTTTAAATATAATCTAACTGTTAGTGTTTCTCGTTCAAAATTAATAAATCTCCGTCCCGATCAAGCGATTTAGTAAGAGAACTTATATGAGAGACAATTACCGGTAAATAAATAACATTTTTAGGAACTTCAACGATTTTATAGCCGGACGGACAATGCAAAATTCATGCAAAATACGTGCTTTTTGGCCGTTCATATATGCCCCTGTGATAATATTAAATTATATTCTTACTATGTTTATATTGTTAATATCAACAAAAAGATGAAGTATACCATTTTTTAGCTGATAATCCCTTTCTGCCTCTGGCTGAGAATTTCTTTAAAACCTAATAATTTGCCAGTAGTATCTTTTCTTTCACAGTCAATCTTTTTATGAGCAAAAATTTCACATTTTAATGTATACTTGTTTGCTCTTACAATTAAATCATCCGTATCTGTTTTAACTATAATCAGCTCTTTTATGAGAAATTTTTCAATATCTTCAATTTCATATGAACCTATGGAAATTATGATTGGTTTATCATCAACATTAAGTGTGTTATTCCCCTCATCTATATTCGGTATGGAATGATACGTTTGAAAATTAACTGATCCACAAGTATATTCTTTTCATTTTAAATCTATAGATGGAAAAAAAGTATTTATTACTACATAAGAATTTCCGTTTAAAGTTATTGTTATCAACATGTCTAGCAATAATTAAGATTTTATATATTTCTACTTTTATTTATTTATTTATTTATTCAACTTATACAATAACTAAAATTAATTACTTATTATACATAATAATTCTAGCACTAGCAACTGAGGCCTTCGGCTATTTTTATTTTTTTTTTTTAATAAAGTACATTATTAGGGAACAAAAAATTGAACAAAAATTATAATTGTTGAACCTAAGTTACATGTTATCTTTTTTTTATTTTTATAATTATTTTTTTTTTATTATGTACTTTCTTTTTTGATAAAACTATTTTTTTTTTTTATGTGGAACAGTACCCTACCCTTTTTTTTTTTTTTATATTTTGCTTTTTATATTTTATTGTAAATGTTTAATCTTTTTAGAAAGTTTGCGAACGTTGTGACATTTTGCGCTGTGGTTTCCGACAAAAGTAAGTGTAGCGGTTTTATATTTTGCTGAATTCTTATGGCATCAATTTCTGTACATTCGATAATTATGTGCTCAGTTGTAATGACTTGATTATTACAAAATGTGCAAGTTGGAGCTGGTTCTTTGTTGAATAGGTGTTGATGGGTGAGTATAGTGTGCCCAGTTCTAAATTTTGTGTACACCGTAAGGTCCCTTCTGCTCGCGTTTGCTGGAAAGGATGATGGTTCTTTCTTGGGGTTGATGTGTTTATAGAAGTGAGTAAAGTTTGCCCAGGTATGTAAAGATTCATGCTGCGTTATCTTTTTTATTTCTTCGACTAGGTCTGATTTATTTGTGAAGTTTAGTGATACAAGAGGGGAATTTGCCGCCTCTTTTGCTATTTTGTCGGCAAACTCATTTCCTTCTATGCCCGCATGTCCTGGGACCCACATAAGTTTTAGAGATTTTTGTTTTTTTATTAGGGTGTCCCGTATTTCTTCTATGGTTTTTTCGGTGTTGTTAACATTGATGACCGCTTTCATTGTTGAAAGGGAGTCAGAACAAATTATGTATTTTTCTTTTGGATTTTTTTTTAATTTTACTGCTTCTAGTACCGCAAGTGCCTCAGCAGAGTAGGGTGTTGAGTATGTGGGTAGGGCTCCTATTTTTAAAATATTTTTTTCTTCATCCACGATACTAAATGCTGTTGCAAAGGGGGATTTTGAACCGTCGGTGAATATGAGATTCCATTCAGCATATTTATTTCTTAAAGATCGAAATTCCTGTTGAAATAGGCTTGGGTTGGTTTGGCTTTTGTTCCAGTTGTTGAGATTTAGATTAACGCTATCCAGCTTCAGTTCCCAAGGAGGGAAACGCAACCTCGGGTTGCTGATGGGCTTGAAATTCATATTGTTCTTTTTTGCAAAGAGAATGACCTGAAGTAGTGTTGATGGTCTTTTTGGTATGCGTTTTCTTGCTATAACTCTTTTGCATTTGTCATATAGTTCAACTCCCTCTGAAAAAATAATTTTGGTTAATAGCTTCCTGGTAGAGAGCTTAATTTTTTCTTCTAAGGTCGCAAGTCCTGACTCTGCGAGGATAATAGGAATTGGCGTGGATCGAAAAACCCCAAGTGCTGAGCGTATTGATGCATGGTATATTGTTTTAAGTTTTTGTAGCTCCATTTTAAAAATGTGGAACGCTTCACGATTTTGCGTGTCATCCTTGCGCAGGGGCCATGCTAATCTTCTCTGTATCGTTCCAATTTTAGTATATGTTCTGCCGAAGCAAGAACATTTCTACTTTTACTTTTATATATTAGCTTAATTGACATATTTATGTTTTTATACCCTAAAATTAATTTAAAAGAAGAACCACACACGCAAGTTATGTTAAATTTTTTAAATAAAACAACTTGCTTCTTTTCTATGCCCTTAAGACTAACTTTTTATTTTTCCTAATTTTAACTTATATTAAAAATTACAAAATAACTTAATGTTAAGGTAAGCATTTCTTAATATTACAAAAAACATTATTGTTATTACTTATTATTACTAATTGGGAAATGCTAATGCAGTGTTTTTTTTTATTAATTTTGTTCAAACTTAATTAACTGTAAATGCTGAATTTTTTTTTTTTAAACTGTTTTTTATAAATTAAAGTAAAAATAGTGTAACATTAGACAGTTAACCTTAAAATAATAACTAACCTACATTAACAAATTATGAAGGGAGGAAAAAAAAATTTGGTTTTTTTGAAATAATATAAAATGACTTAAAGTTGATTAGTATACCTTTTTAATATATCTTTAAAATTTGTATCTTCTGAAGTTTTATTTACAATATTGATTTTTGGCTGTTTATTTTTCTACATTGCATAAAAAATTAAAATTATTATGAGCAATACTAGTACTATTACTACTGTTATATTAAAAGTGTAATTTAAAGTATTGTGGTATTTAAGTTCTTCGATTTCTTTAATATAATTTTCATAATTAATTTGAATTTTGTCAAATGAAAGTTAACTATTATTTAATATTACATTTCCATATTTAGGTATTATAAATTTTTCTGTAAACATTCTAAGTTTATTGTGAAATTCTCTATCATTAATTTCAACGGTACAGTTATTGGAATTTATAAAATACATAATTACCTTTAAGTTGCATGTGTTCTTTCATCACAAGTACTTTTCAATTTGGCAAACTTAATGTTATTAATTATAATTATATTATTTTCTATAAATAGTATTTCTTCATTATATTTATTAATAAATTCACAATTTTTTAGAATAATATAATTTTTACTTTTATTAATTCCTTTAATGATTTTCCTTCAGAATAGGTAAACACCTGATTTTGGTGCCTTATAATATATTCTATATTGGAATCTACTTGTAAATTCTGTGAATTTATTATAGGTATGAAGATATTTTTACTAACTAAAGTGCTGTGAATTGGGATTTTATAACGAAAATTATTGAGTTATCTATGTGCTTTGCAACAGCTAGACGAATGTTTATGGTTTATGGAAATCAATATTAAAAGCGGTTATTTCTTCATCGTTTGAAATATTTGGATGTAAGATATCTATCCTTGCAGAGGCTATATTATCTTGAATATGTTCAACTTGTCTTTCTATATAGTCGAGTTTAAACATTTCTTTTAAGAACAGATTTTCGAGAAACAGTTTTCTTTCAGTAACTCATTTTATTCCTATCTGTTTCAATTATAGTTTTTAACTGTGAAAAAGTTTGATTGAAATTGTCATTAATTGATATTTGTTGATTAAGATTATTTATTAAATTATGATTGTTTTGATCTACAATATTAAAATGTTCTTCGATATTTATTTGATCTTCGTGGTCCATTGTTCCAAAGAGCCACTTGGAAAATGAACCATCTAAATCTATTAACCCTCTCTTACGTCCAATTGGTAAGAGTGTATTTATTTTATTTTTATAATTTTATTAATTTTATGTTCAATAAAATCCTTATGATTTTTAAATTTTAAAGTAGTTAAAGTTGATTCTAAATTACTCACTAAATTTAAAATATCCTTGGGATATATTTGATGTATTATAATTTCGAATTTATTTGCTATTTCAACTGTATCTACTTTATTTTCAGTATATCCTAGTTCAGGTTCTATTTTTTCAATGCTCACTTTCTGGTGTGTTATAGTTGGTATTAGTAGCAGAAGTATTATCAGGAATACTTTCTTGAGGCTGATGGTTTTGATCTGTAAATTTAAATGGACGTTTTATGTTGATTTCATGAACATTACTTAAATTGTATTTTCTAAATCTAAGCTGCTCTTTATGCCTTAAAAATTTATAATTTTTTATAAAACCTACTTTTCTTTGTTCGTCGTATTGTTCTCTATTTTTGTTTCTTTTATGAATAAAATATTCTTTTACTTTAATTAATCTGTCATAAATTGTTTTGAAATCTACTTCTCTATTATGAACATGAAGTGGTGTTGTTTTAATAGTAGAATTATAAGACCTATTGTACATTTCTACTGCTTTAAAATGCGAATTTTAATATGCAATTTTTCTTCTAAATTTAAGGCTCTGCCTTTTTCTGTTAGAGTTCCGTTAAGTCTTTCAATATCACCATTGCCTGTATGGCTATTTGGTTTTGTTGTATGATACTCTATGTTTTCTTTTTCGCTAAAGTCTTTTATGTATTTTGACGCGAATTCATTATCGAAAACTAACTTTTTCATTTTTCTGCTAATTGTTATTATTTGTTTTGAAAACTTATCAATTACGTTAATAAAATTATTTTTACTATTTGTATAAATATCTATATGTACAATTTCATTTATTTCATTTTCGGGTTATATATCTTAGTTTTAAATCTTTATAGGTTGCTATTATTCGGCAATGTCCTGATCCGTTCTTATGAAAAATTGAAATTTGTTTTCATAACTCGTCTTCGTTGTCGAAATCCTTCCTTAGCAAAATAACTGCATTTATATAACTTTATAATACTTCTATTTGGAAATAATTTAATCAATTCTGTAATTTATTATATTCTCGATCATTCAGTTCGAAGTATATACCTATTTTATGTTTTTAAGTAATATACTTTGTAAAAATGTCTGTTTGTTGTTCTATATCATTTTTATCAACATTCTCTTATTCTCTTATTATTGAAAATTTGGTCACATTCTTTATCTTTTTGTTTCGTAAAAATAATTTGAATTTTAAAGCAGTTCACTACTGTATCATGTATAGGGATATGATCACTAAGAACTTCTCTTTGTGAATGCATTGTTACATCCAGCGAATCATGTGGTACTAAGTACTAAAATTTTATATGTTAGTTTGAGATTCTTTATTTACATACCCTTCCTTTTTAATATTGTTCGTCTCGAAGAAGTTAATTTCATTTGTTTCCGAGTTAATTCGACTAAGGAAATGTGCTAACTTATTTTCTCTTCCTTTTGTATAGTCAATTTTTATTCGCCTAATTGAAGTAACCATCGTTGTAGGCGAGGATTAATATCTTTACCGGTATTTTTAATGTGAAGCCACTTAATTGGTTGATGATCTAAAAGTACTTTTTCGTATGCAACTGGGGCTGGCCTTCTTGTGTAAGAACGGCTCCAATTGCTAAATTACTTGCATCCGTAACAAGTTTCAATTTCTTACTGAACTCAGGATGTCTTAAAATAGGGTAATTTGTAATAACTTCTTTGAGTTTTTCAAACGCTGTGATATAGCTCCGATCATTTATGTTAATTTTATTTTCCTTTTTAAGATATTTAACTATAGGACCGGATATTTTGGCATAATCTTTTATAAATTAACTATAATATCCAGTTATGCCTAGAAACGACTTAATTGGTTTTTGGGTGGTTGGCAGTTTTAAATTTTGTATGGTTTCTATTTTATTTGGATTAGGCTTAATTCCTTTAGAAAGCAGAATGTGACCTAGAAATTCTGTTTCTTGTTTTGAAAAATTGCACTTATCGACCTGGATCTTTAACCCAGCTTGCCTTAATTTATTAAAAATTATTTTTGAGTTGGTTAAATGTTCTTCTAATGAAGTGCTAAATATTAGAATACCATCCAAATACACTACACATAGTCTATTGATATAATCTTGTAAAACCGTATTAATTAACCATTGGAAGGTTGCTGACGCATTGTTAAGGCCAAATGGCATTCTTAAGTATTCGTAGTGGCCAAATGGTGTTGAGAAAGATGTTTTCTTGCTGTCGGATTCTTTCATTAAAATTTGGTGAAAGCCTTTAGCAAGATCGAGAGTAGTAAAATACTGTGCTCTTCCAAGTTTATCCAATATACTGTCGATATTGGGTATGGGAAACTTATCATTCACAGTAACTTCATTTAGCATCCTATAATCAATGACAACCCTCCATTTTTTTTCACCAGAGTTGCCTGCCTTTTTTGGGACAGTCCATAACGGACGAAGGGAAGTTACTTTCTTTAATAATTCCCTTTTTGATGAATAAATTTTCATTCCCTTTTAATAAATTAGTTAATTTCTCTTTTTCTTCTATATTTAAATGATCAAAATTATTTTTATAGAAAAGATTGTTTGAGATGGCGTTTAAAGAACATATTTCGTTAAGTATGTACGGATAATTATATTCTTCAAACAAAATTTTAATATTGTTTACTTCTATGAATTTACTTTCTAAATTTATTTTAGCCTTAAAAGGTATTAAAAAGTTTTGACCCTTTATTGCATCATAATTTTTGTTTTTTAAATCTATAATTTTCCAGGTTATATTACCAAAGAATTTAAATTCTTTTGGCATGGGTGTTACTATTTTTCTGGTAATTTTATTCGTTCCATTGATGATTTAATTTTTCTTCTTTGTATTCGTTAAGAAGATTTTGTTTAATGACACTGGTCCAGTATCAATAAGACGTTTGATTTATTGGTTATCTAAAGTAATTATTATAATATGTATTTTTGGTTTTTATTTAAATTACCAATTTCCATTGCGTCATTTTGATCTGAACTTCTTCTATTTTGGTTTGAAAAAATTTTTGTCTGATATGAATTAGGAGTTTTATTTTGAAAACGATATTGACCAGAAATATTGAGTTGATTATTGTTGAAATTATTTTTAAAATTTTGATTATTGTTTAGGTAATTACTTGACCTATTGTTAAAATTTTGGTTATTATTATAATATTTATTATTATCATTAGTTTTATTATAATTATTGAACCACTGTTAAAGTTATTCGTTGAGTTTTTATTATTTGAAAAACTGTTATTATTATGAGAAGGTTTATTTACTTGGAAGGAACTATTAAATTTATGAAAAGTTTTATTTAAATATAAGCTGTTATTATAATTTCTAGAACTCTTACTGTTAAAGGCTTGATTTCTTTCTTTAAAGGAATTAAATTTCTTACTTTGTTTTTCTACCGCATCTTCGTTATCTAAAGGTTTTAGTTTTTCAAAAATATTTTATATTTTTCTAGTAATCAAAAAAAAATCAATTTCAAAACCAATTTTAATTAGAATTTTCAGGTATATTACCTCTTAAAAAATCATGAATTTACTACTTAGAATATGTACTAAATATTTATCCCTATTTTTTTTAGGATGATATGTCTCAGGTTTCATATCATCAATATCATACAATTCATTAAGTTTATAATTTATTTCTCTTATGTTACTAAAAAGTTCTCTTAAAGAACTTACCTTTAATGATCTGCATTGATCCAGTAATTCAGCATAATTATGTTGGGGGCGGAAATGTAGTTTTAATTCCTGTTTAGCTTTGTCCCAATTTTGATGTGAACCTAGATATTGAATACATTTTGTTGCTTTTCCTTGTATTTTTTCATTAATTATTATGAAATTTATATACTCTTTTATTTGCACAAAGTTGGAAACTACGTTCTACAGAACCAATGAATTCCTGTATTGTATATTCATTTTTCCCATTAAATTCTCTTAACTTTGTTATGTAATTCAGGAACTCTTCTAGTGTTAATGAAAAATTTTAACTTGTTGTTGTTTTAACTATTGGTTGTTGTTGTTCTTGTAATTGTTGTATTTGTTGTTGTAGTTGTTGAATAGTATCTTGCAGTTGTAGGTTTTGTTGTCGAAAACCTGTTAACAGGATTTGTTTTAAATTTATTATTAAAAAATGTTTATTTATTTATTTTTTTTTTATTTTAATTTTATCTTTAGATAAAATTCCTTTTTCCGACTGCGTCAGTTATGTTTAATTTTTTAAATAAAACAACTTACTTCTTTTTCTATGATCTTAAGACAAACTTTTTATTTTTCCTAATTTTAACTTATATTAAAAATTACAAAATAACTTAATGTTAAGCTAAGTATTTCTTAATATTAATTTTATTCAAACTTAATTAACCAAAGTAAATTAACAGAAATGCTGAATTGCATTTCCTTTATTGATTAATTTATTTATAAAGGTTGAGTGAATTAATTTTAGGTTTGATTAATCAAGGTTGAATGATTATATAACTCGCAGGGACAGGTTCAAAATGTTTGTATATCATTTATGATATGCAAAAATAAATAATAATAATAATTAATTTAAAAAACAAAAAAGGATAAATTAACTTTATTCATAATAAAAATAAAGTTAATTTATCCTTTTTTGTTTTTTTCATTTAAACAAAAAATAAAATAACCTTGAACTTGAACAAAATCATAATGTAGGTCAAAAATATATAATATAGTTAAACTAATTATAAAAAGAAAATTTTTTTTTTATTTCTTAATAATGTTTTATTTTTTAACAACGTGAAATAAATCATATCATAATTATGAACAATTTTATTTCCTAAATATTTAATTACTTCGAATGGATGTTGTAAATTTCTAAAGATTTCAAAATATTGTATGGTTTGAGGTTTTTTATAAAAAGCTATCCAATGCGTTCCATTTCCAATAGAATTATCTAAATTTATTATACCACATTCATATTTCAAGGGTTTGTGTGTTGGTAAATTATCTCGCATAAAAACTCCACGAAAATGCTTTAAGTGTTTTTTTTTGTAAATTCTTCTAAATCATAATTATTGGTAAGTGCTCATTTAATGGTTTTTGAATTCAAAAAAAGATCCACTCCTTTCTTATATGATTTTAAGTGTAATCCTTTTCTTTCTTTTAATGTTACGGCTTCCATCATTTTATTATGACGTTTACTTTCTTGCAACTCTTTGTAATCATTTTTAGCATCGTTCATAGATTTAGCTATTCCAGCAGCATCACCTTATAATGCACCAACAGCTGAGAGACCCGCATATAGGAATTAAAGGTAATATTCCTCCAATTTTTGGTACTGGAATTATTCTAGGGATATCAATTGTTTTTTTCTGTGCTCTAGAAAACTTTCGAGTTGCTTGTAAAGCAATTCTTATAGTATTTTTATCATTCATAGGTTTTTTTTGTAGTTTTAACAGCTATTCTGGCTTCCTTTATAATATTTCTTATCGATTTTCTTCTTTGTTTTTTATCCTTTTCTTTTTCAAACCCATACCGAGTTTAACCTTAGCTTTAATTGTGCTTGTAACTAAAAGTGCATTCGTTTTTTCTCCCTAACTTGAGTTTTTAGATTTAAATCTTTTCCAAGATTTATCGGTGAGTGTGTTATCAGCTCTATGGCCATGATGTTTATCAGTACTTTCAGAATATGCTGTATCATGTACACGACAAGCGTCATCTAAACCATTAATTCTTTTATCATGGCGAGCTAATCGTTTTGCTAATTTTGTTCCACGTTCATAATAATTATACCCTGGTAAATGTGCTTCAAATGGTAATTTATTAATTAAAGTATGGATAAAACCTTCCACGACAACAGTTTTTTTCTAACTGTTTATGCATTTATTATGATTAAACATGCTTACTTTAGTTAGTAAGAAAGTTCATCGGGCACTAATGATCTTTATTTATACATTACCTATTTAAAACTATTTTTCTATCGGTAGTTAAATAAATGGAATTAATAAAAATAGATAATACAATAAAACTAAAAATTTTGATCGAAATTTCTTGAAAAAAGAGAAAAAAATGATGATTTATTTCCAGATAGTATAAGAGGATTAATAATAGGGTTCTCAAACTGCGGTAAAACTAATCTTATACTAAGCATGCTTTTAGATCCTAAAGGACTTAAATTTTAGAAACCTATACATTTATTAATCTATCTGCTTCTAAATCTAACTCAGTATTTATATTTGATGATGTAGCTTGTGATAAACAAGATACTATAAGAGATTACTTAGAGATAATGCAAGTTAGAGATAATGCAAACTTTTTGATTATATTCAAGCAAGATGATTTAAATTTAAAGTATATTTATAACGAGCACGTGAATTCGGATATGTCTTACAATGATTTCAGAAATCTGAGTGCATGTTGCTGGAATGATGAGTACGGGTTTCTCTTAATCTATAAAAGTAATAATTTAAATAACGGTCGCTATAGAAAAAAATTTAATGAATTTATAAAATTTTAAAACAATTTCAGTTAACAGTTGACAACAGATATCAGTTAAAAGTTTATATGAGGTTAATATTTCATATAACTTAACAGTTAACAGCAGAGTAGTCATCATCTAACAACAAAGCAGTTCTTATTAGCCGGTATCAGCTAATAACAAAGCAGTTATCAGTCATGAATGGACCAGTTATCAGCTAACAACAAAGCAGTTACCACTTAAGAATAGAGCAGTTATCAGTTAACAACGAAGCAGTTAGCAGTTGCTGAATAACAATAGAAAAAGTATAGTTAGTTAATAATAATAAGTTCAAGAATGAATGAAAAACTCATGAAAGATTTAATTAAAACTCGAAAAGTTTTAAAAAAAATTTCATTCCTAGAAAGTTGGGAAATTCGCAGAAGATCAAAATCTGGAAGCATCATTTAGCCCCATTATTAAACCGTTAAAAAAATTAACTGATGTTGTGAAACAACAACAATATACGAAAAGTTTTATCATACCGGAAATCAAATCAGGAATAAAAGAACCGCTTTATCATGACGATAAGCCCCTTGAATCACCTAAAAACAAAAGTAATTTTTGGAGCAAATTTAAAATTTCAACACCGAACACTATAAAATTTGAAACATCATCTGAAATTGATAACTCTAATAGTGAGTCCAATTTCACAATTGCTTCTCCTAACAAATCAGAACTTGACAAAACATATGGACCCTACTTTGATAAGTCATCAAATTCTCAAAAACTTATAAATCCTGATTTTAGAATAGATGAAATTACTAAAAATATATTAATTGACGATTAAGTTTTTAAAGGAAGACGTGGTTTATATGAATTAATATTTAAAAAAAACTATACTAACTGGTCTATACTATTTTACTATCTATACTACTATACTGAAAGTGATCTAAATGTGAATCGTCAAATACTTCATAAAACAAATGTACATAGAAGAAATTATAAAACTTCAGGACAAATACTTGCAAACAAAGGTTTTAAATATAAGAATATTTTAAGAAAATTATATGAACATGACTATAAAATTTTTACCTACTACAACAAAAACACATTTGTTAACATAAATTAACTGAAGAAAAATTAAAAATATTAGAAGAAGAAATGGAAGATAGGTAGTTTAGAGAAAGGTCACCACAAATTTTCTAGAATATTAAATGAAAAATGTTTAGAAACAAATGATTTTATTCAATTTCAAATAAAAAAAAAAACAATTGGATTTATAATGAGAGACTACAAAAAGCTGAAGCTAAAGCCCAATCGGCATTAAATTTAATTAATAACTTAAAAAAAGAATAACTAGGATCAGTTTTCATTTAATTTTTGAAATGAAACGTAACTAGAAGAGCATTGTCATGAACTGACTCATTATTTTAATTTTCTACATGAATTTAATAATTCAAGACAAATAGATACAAAAGAATATGGTTTTATTGGGATATATGCCCATATTCATCAGATATATCTGATTCATTTCCTGAAACTTGTCCTTGTATATCAGCTGAAACAATAATGTTAAGAATTGTGAAATTACTAAAATTATATGATAGAATTAAAAAATAAATAAAATATTTTTCCGTTAAAATTGTTTTACTTATTTACATTTAAAATGAGTAAAGGTGAGGTTGTTATTATTGATTTACTTGATTGGCTTGATGAAGACAACCAAGATTACATTTCAGATTCTTCTGAAAATTATGAGAATGATGAAGTTGATATTTCAGATTCTTCTGAAGAGAAGGAGAATGGTGAAGATGATATTTCAGATACATCTGAAGGAAGAGAGGCTGAAGAAGAAAAGGTAAAAAAGCGAATTAGGTTTAATTTAAAGCCTCAAATACATATATTATACAAATGGAATACAGCGTATAAATTAGCTCGACAAAAATATTAGGAATTGATAGCACTGTATCGCTGGAGATTTTAATAGAATTAAAAAAAAAAAGATGCGGAAAGAGTTTAGTTTTAATGGAAATTATAAATGGATAAGCCTAATTGAAGAACTAGACAAACAATATAACAAGAATAAACATCGAACACTTAAAAAACGTCCATCAGATATTAATAAATATAATGGTAAATATTTACTTAAAAATGTATACAATCATATAAAAATAGTTCCACCTGTTAAATTAAAAGTTGGTGATTCAGTTCGAATAAGCAAATATAAACATATTTTTGAAACAGGTTATACACCAAATTGGACAACTGAAATATTTAAAATCAAGAAAGTTCAAATTACCAATCCAGTAACATATTTATTAGAAAATTATCAAGGTCAGCCAATACAAGGATGGTTCTATGAACATAAATTGTTAAAAGCTGATCAAAATCAAGTATCTACACTTGATTGAAGTAATTCTTCAAACTAAGATGATACAATTTTTGTTAAATGGTTAGAATTTTCTACTAATCATAATTCATGGATAAATACAAATGATGCATTATAAAAAAAAAATGTTTTATTTTAATATTTAATAATAATAAAATATTTGTTTTATTTGTAAAATTAAAGAATTTTCATTTTGATATGACGACTTTTGTTTTATTGACCGCAAGTACTGTATAATCAGATTTATAATCTACATCTATTGTTGAAACTGATTCTATTTCTTCACCATTTAAAATTCTATCTGCTAAAATTTTCCGATATTCAAAGCATTGAATTTTAAGAGATTTTTGCTTCAAGTTGCTATCATATGCACATCTTACATGTATTTCATTAGTATCCGCATATTCCAATTTAAAATGCCTATAGAATATATAATCACTGTTTATTATTCCACCAATATTATGTTCTTTCAAAATGATTTCTTGTCTAAAAGCCTCAATAGCCTGATCTATAAAAACATATTGGGGTTCTGAATCATCATTATCTCCAAGTAAATGATCATCTGCTTTCAAAGTAGTAGTGGTGGAAGTTATATTATAATCAAGTTGATCGCAATTTCCCTTTTTTTTTTAAATTATTATAGAACTTATGGAAAACTAGGAAGTTCTATTTTAACCAAGTCGATAACCCTGACAGCTAGTTCTTATAAAAAGTTTCTAGTTCTTATAAAATAAAATAAATAAAAATATGTAGTATAATATGCTCAATATCATTTCTAGCTAATATAAACAATTTACCAATTACAACAAAAATTCTCATTATTACATTTAAATTATTTTGGCAGATAGCGATTAGCGCTAAGGCCCTTAAATGCAAAAAAAAAGAATATTTTTTCATATTATATTATTGAACTATAAATTTATGATAAGATTTTTTTTTTAACATAAAACACACTTACTATATGTATATTATAAAACAACAAACATTTTTTATAGTAGAATATGACTACAAAACAAATAAAAAACAATGAAAACGAGCGCGAGTCCTCTATGATTTTGTGGAACTTTAACCCACTAAACAACACCTACCTTTTTTGACCAAACAATAGGTTATACGATCTTTAGTAGATACTAATGTACTGCGTTGTCAGAGGAAGTTGAGTTAAGGAATGAAAATAGATTTCAAATTGGCAGGCATATTGTGAAGAAAGTTGTTAATATTCACCTTGAATCTTTGGACGTTGTAAATGTAATCATGACCAATTCTGGGAAACACATGAGGTGGAAGATGGATTCAGATCAGAAGATGAAAAGAAGGCTTTACAACGATACAGGAAACCCATACACCTAGCTGCATCTTTAGCTATACCTAAAATATGATTGGACCAACTTAATTTTTGAGTTAGCTCCATGCCCAAGATGTTGAGCTCATCCGCATGTTGCAAAACTTCCCCTAGAAAAGTTAAAGTTGGGAAAGTGTTTCTTTTCCGAGAGACTAAACAGCACTGAGTTTTCTTAGAGTTAAAATCGTCTCTGTTGATTTTGCTCCAATTAGAAATTTTGTCCAAACCGAGATTTAGCTCAAGGGAAGCACTATATTTGCTGGCGTTGTCTTCATAAGAAGCAATTCGATTGATTTTTTCTCCCTTTTTGGGGATGTATGTGCGCTGTCTTCCACTGTGTAAAAAGATCTACCCGAAGCGAGGGATAAATGGACGAGATTTTGCAATGGTTTCGCAATAGTACAAAACGTATTTTTTAAAACTGTGGCCGTAATGCCATCCGGACCGGCTGACTTCTTTGTATCCAAATCTTTAAGAGCTTTAAGAACTGCACGAGTTCTGAAAGAAATTCTACCTAAGGAGCAATTAACCTCGGGGAAGAATGCATAGTCTTTGTGTTGACTGGGCAATGTTGAGTTGGAGGCGAAACCACTCTTGTAGGTTTGAAAAGCTTCCTCCTTTTTAGATATTGCCTTCCCAATTAGGTCAAGATTAGGTCCGATTAGGCCAAGATTTGGGTGGTCTTTTAATACTTTTCATAGAGTAAGGTATGTAGGCTCTCATCCCTAGAAGAATTATTTCACTAATCGATTTGGTTGCAAAGTCAATATTTCTGTTGCTTAAGCACAAAGACCAATCAAAAGCTTTGAAAATGTCATTTGAACCTTCCCAGTTAGCATAGCTATAACGCCATACTATTTTTTTGGGACAGGTCTTTGACTGGTGTGAGTGCTAAGCTCGAAGCTAGTATTAATCAAGCAGTGGTCGGAACAACCAAGAAAAGAGCTAACTGAGACCTTGTATTTCTCAGGATATGTAGTCAGAAACCGTTCCAGGAGATGACCAACCTGGTCTACACGGTCCGGAATTATAATGGAATTTTGAACAAGTTAAGTAAGATGGTCCAGAATAATTCACGCGAAAATGGGAAACAGCAGTGTCACATTTCAAAGAAAATCAAAAAAACTGATTTTGTTTCTGAACGGCTCAGATTGGATATAAAACTGCCAACAATCTAAAAACACAGGTCACAGTTGAGTGCAGTGGTATCAAAATGGCGCAATCTAGTGCTAACTGAGACCTACACGCAGCATTGTGAAGGTCACCACCCTACCTACCTACCTACCTAAGTAAGATGGAATAATAAAGCGAAAAACTCAACTTGTTTCCCAATTAAGTTTTGACTGGGAGAATCGTCATTGGAGTAGTGGAGCCAGTTTCTATTATGGATATTGAAATCACCAGCCACAACAATTTCAGATTCTGGATCTAATTTAAAAATTTCATTAATCTGGTTGGTGAGATTTTCAATCTCCAAAATAGACTTCAGTTCACTAAACATTTGGTTGAAACACTTATATTTGTGGAGAATTTGTGGATTTCTAATGTTATATTTTGATTTCTTTATGTTATATTTGTGGATTTCTAACATAAAGAGCGACCCCACTATGAGGCACAAAATGAGAGACAAACGAGTAATTGTCAACGACAAAGTTGTCGTCTTGGCCACCTGGGTCTCACATAATGCTAATATTGCTGGTTTTACTGAATTAAGTTGGCCTTGGAATGCAAGAGAATTCGACTGCAGACCACGAACTTTACAAAAATTTACTCTAAAATTGGCAATGATTAATAGCAACAATGGGTTTGAAAATATAAATAATATAATCAGAAAAAAAAATAAATAAAAAACACAAAAACCAAAAGATTCAAGTATTTAAGGAATTTAGCAAACAAAGAGTAAATTAAAAAATTAAAGGAATTTTAATATTGAGTTCAATGATCAATAAATAATCAATAACTAGCACTTAATTACCAATTAATTAATATTAAAAGAAACAATCAATATTAATAATTAATAAACAATATTAAATAAAAAATAATATTATGCATTAATCACCACAGATAACAGAAAGTTTGCAAAATACTTTCAACAGTTTTCCTTATTGAAAGTAATTCCAACTCAAAGTCAACTACGAGTAATGTAAACGCGATACTTAAATAATGCTTAATGTAAATATAGCAAAATGAGGTAGAAAATTAATAGTAATTTATTATAATTAATAATAACAAACAATATAGTCTATCACAAAAAATGTGAATGTATGAAAAGGACGGATATCTATTGTTTGATCATTTAAACTACAGTTCAGCCGCACGTGTGTAAACAAAAACAATATTTATGATTTTAAAAAAATTAAAATTCGTAAAAATAAAAAAATAGAAAATAAAAATTAAAGTAAAATAAATGCAGTGTTAAATGCTAAGGTAGAAGGATTAGATTATACCAAATTGTGTATATATTGTAAGTGTGCTAAATTTATATATAATTATTAATTACTAACAAAAAAAAATAAAATTTTAAGGTATACAACAAAAAAAAAGAATAAGTTAAGTTTAATTAGTTAATATTAAAAAAAAAAAAAAGTATGAAGTTAATTTGAAGTTTTAAGAAAAAATGCAACAAAATTTTAATGTATATAAATAATTAAAATAAAAATAATAAAGAAAAAAAAAATTAATGCATTTAAATTACCTACTTTCAATAGAAAGCAAACAAATAAAGAAAAAAAAAATGTATTAGTATTTATTTTATTAAAATTTATTAGTATTTTTGATGATAAGAATTTGTTATTTATATTTTTTTAAAATTTTTTCTTCATAGTATAAACAAAAACAACAACATCATTATAATTTACTAAACGTTTTTCTATGTTAATATAAAACACACTTACCATGTATATTATAAAAACAATAAATATTTATTATCTTAGACTACAAAACAAATAAAAATTGAAATACTAAAATGTGCTATGTTCTTTATCTAAACAATATGTTCGCCTGGTATTTAAATTTTGAAAAACCAATTCAAAACCTCTTTAAAAATCTTTTCTTATCACTTTTTTTGATCTATGACTCATACTCTTACCTTATCTCTTATCAGTACCAATATCCTTACCATCTATGGCTCATATATTTTATCCAAACCGGATGTGACGTCATTCTACAATAATAGTTTGTATGGTACTTTGTATAACTACCTCAATTTCACTAACGTTTGTAAATTACACTGTTGTGACTTCCTGGTCTAGAACCAGCCTAGCTATACTACAGCTAATAATGATTAAATAAAAATTAATGAATGTTTATAATTTACCAATTTTTTTTTTGTTTTTGCTTTTCTTAAACAGATATTGATATTCAAATGATATTAACATATTAATTCCAAAAAGTGCAATCTGAAAAAGAATACAATCTGACAAAGAAAACACAAAAATTAAATTTTTTCTTTTTAAAACTTTTTATTTATTTTAATCGTTTGAATTATTGGAAATGTAGCACATAGTCTCTTTGGATTGCTAGACGAAGAATTTGCTGAAAAATATGAAACAGATATCAGTCAGATTAAAGAAAATTACCGTCACATGGAAGCATTATTTCTAAGGCAAACTTCCATATTTGATTCAACATAACATAATTAAACCCGAACAAATGCATGGGAATCAGCAATATTTAACTATGAGAAAACAACTTTCCTCTTTTCAAGATGATATAAATAGAACAAAGCAAATCCAAGCTTTATTTGAAAAATTTAACTCAGCTGCCTTAGTATTGACATCGGATTTAAGTAGATTCGTTCTGTCATAACCGACACACGTTATGGGTGAATTAATACGTTATTACTAGCTCCTGAACAGCTAAAATCACAATTTAAAATAATACGAGAACATATTCCTCGTCATCTAAAAATACCAGATGACCAAAACCAAATTTTGACATTATATTCTTTAATGCAAGTAAAAGCACGAGCTACTTGAAACAACGTAATTTTTGAAATAAAATTGCCATTGCTAGATGCAGAGTGTTATCAGATATATCACCTTATTCCTAGTCCTCTAACGAGAGCTAGAGCTTTGAAGGTCCGGTAATGGCTCCAAAAAATTTGCTGTTGCTATTCATTTTGTTATTTACTATATATTAAAATAAACTAACCATAGCTATACCTTTTATTTATATCTCTGATTTCATCAATAAAAGTGAAAATACCTGGATTTTGTATAGAGCAGCTAATTTTTTGGAGCCGTTACCGGACCCTCAAAGACTGTTTCGAGCTTCCACAGGCCGTTACCGGGTATTCACAGGCCGTTATTGGACCTTTAAAGACCATTATTAAACCCATATCAATCAAGGCCCCAAGCGCACTAGGCCAAAAGGCATCAGACCAAGGGCCCCCTGGTTGGTAACTTTCTCAGTAACTTTCTGAGACCGGACCTACGCAGACTTATGTCGGACCTACAGATGAAAGGTAGTTACCGGACCTTCAAAAATCGTTCTAGTAAAAGTATTTTTAAAAACAAAAAAAAGCCCCACAAAATTATTTAAAAAACCCCACAAAATTATTTAAAAAAAAATTTTTTTTAAATTTTTATGCATTTACCACATAAATGGACGGGAAATTGCACAGCCTTTCCTGTTCAGGCGTGGTTGTAAATATCGTGAGGGGGAATAATTCTTAAGACGTGATTCAAGTTGAAAGTAAACTGCCAAAGTAATAAGTCACTAAAATTTCGGTCGGATGAAATTAATTAAAATTAATTATTTAAGAATAATATTTATTAAAATAATTTATAAATTCTTAATAATTTTTGTTGAAAATAAATTGATAAATAATAAATTTTTCGGAATCACCGTGTATTATTAAATTACAACAAAAAAAAAACAAAAAACCTAAGTTTTATTCTTCATATAAACTGTCTTTTCGCGCCATCAAAAACACAAAACAAGCAATATGAGCAAAAATCAATGTATTATTTGCAAAAAAAATTTCACATCAAGAAACATTGGATTAATTTGTATTGGACCATGTCAGCCATCGCATCACCTTAAATGTGCTAGAATCAGCGCGACAACTTACAAGGACGTAATTTCTAAAAGAGTAAGTTGGACGTGTAAGGTATGTCCTTCTCAAGCTAATGTAACAATAATTGATGAAGTTGATGTAATTGTAAATGAAGGCAGTTCTGATGCTGGCAAAATTATAGAGCAACATAACATCTCAGAAACCATTGATTCTGTTAATAAACTATCTGCCTTTGATTTTCAAAACTTTATTTTGGATAAACTGTAGCTGCATTTCTGAAAAAACTTGCAAATCTAGTATTTGACATCCGAAAATCCCAGAAGTTTAATTCAGATCAACTGGATGATTTGATAGAGCAAAATAAAGAGATAAAAAGAGATAATATAGAATTAAAAAAACAATTGGCTAGTGTCGAAGAGAAAAATTGTCAACTAGAATATAAAATAAACAAAATGGAAGGATCACAGGATGAAATATCCCAAGATAAAATCAGCAGGTTTTCCTAATAATTTCGATAATCCAAAAGAAATAATCCTGAAAATAGGGGAAAAAATTAAGTTCAAAATAACAGTTGCAGATATTTTTAATGTAAAGCCACTATGGAACAAAAATACAAAGGCAACCAAGGGACTATACCTTTTGGAACTAAATTTTATTATAACCTAAAATCATTATTTATTTTTCTAAACATTTCGTCTGACAAATTTTTTTTAATAATATTATCAATCAATATCAATGTTTTAAAATTAACAAATTGCACTCAAAACTTTGTTGCTCAACAATTTTCTTTTTCTTACCTAAAACATCAAAAGAAGAAAACACGTTTTTAATTTTTGACAATAATTCATTATTCTTAACTTTATTATTAAAATTATCAATTTTTTCTAATATTATAAACTTAGAATTAACATATAATAAGAATTTTAAATTTATTTTAAACTTTAAATATATTTGCACTTTACTTTACTATATAATTGCTTCAATATATAAATCTCCATTGTATAAATCTAAATTGTTCATAATAATTTTTATTATTATATTTACTTTTATTATAAAACTTATCATATTTTTTCTTATATTTAAAAACATAAAATTAAATTATACTAGAATTTATAAAAAATTTACACTACACAATTATAATATTACACAATTAATATTTAAAATTAAATTTAATCTGTACGCCTTGATGAACAGAAATTATTGTATACTAGTCAAAAATTATTATAACACTGGAAGAGTGATTATATTATATCGAAGCGCTCATAACTATACTATTAATATTATCAGAAAAAAAATAGCAACAACAATTGTAATAGGTTTTATTGTCTTTATAATTTCTTCATTAGCATTACATTGTCTTAACATATTATTACGTTTTTTTTTACAATTTTTTACAATGAATGTGACAAGTCTTGATTATGGTATGAAAATACAAAATTTTACAGCGTCATTCGAAAATATATTGCATAGTTATAAAAAAAATTTGAATATAGTTTATCTTAACATACAAAGTTCAAGGGAAAAATTGTTTGAAATTGAATCTTTAATAGCTTCATATAAATGCGATGTGCATATTATTTTACTATCGGAAATATGGTTGAAAGAAGAAGAAAATAAATTTTTTAATTTACCAGGATATACTGCATATTTTTCTAATGGAGAAGATTCTTACGGAGGTGTTGTAATATTTGTGCAGAATTCTATAAGTAGTACAATAGTAACTGAAACAGAGTATTATCAATCGAGTTTTTTTATTGTTAAATTATTAAAATTAAACATCAATATTATTGCGTGTTACAGATCTCATTACACAAAAATAGATGACTTTATAAAGAAATTTGACGAAATTACTCTTTCAAATAAAAATTCTATAATAGTAGGTGATTTTAACATTAATTTATTAAATGAAAATGATAGGGATGTATGTTTCTATTGTAATACTCTTTTGAGTAATGGGTTTTCCATATGGAACCAGACAAAACCAGAGTTCGCTACAAGTCGGTATCATGTCCAGACTGTCATTGATCATTTAATTACTGATATGCTAAATTACGAGTATTTTTTTCATATCGCGGATACCAATTTATCTGACCATCAAATGTTTTTTATTAGTGTTGACCTAAATCCTCTTAAAGAAACCTTTATCAATACAAAAACTGCATTAAATTATGAGGGCTTAACTAAAGATCAAATATGGAATAGTTTGAGCTTGTATTTTTCGGTAAAAAAATTTAGAAAGGAACATGAGTGGATGACTGAGGAAATATTACAAATCATGAAAATTCGTGATTCATTTGGCAAGTTTAAAAAAAAATATCCTCATAATCCTGTATTGCTGAATTTTATAACACATCGAGGGGAAAAGTAAAGAAGCTGATTGTAGCTGTTAAAACGATGTTTTACTCTGAACAAATTAGGAAAGATCCAGGAAACCCTAAAAAATTATGGGGAATATATAAATCAGTAATGTTGAATACTACTGACCAAACTCTTAATATTACTGTAAACATTATTAACCATGAAAACCGTAACGTGTCATCACCGGAAGAAATAGCTGAAATAATGAATACTACATTTACGACAATAACGGATAATCTCAATATACCAATTGGTAACATTGATTATCATTACTTAAATTTGTTTCGTCGTAACCTGCATGCTAATTTTGATCTTGGTCCAACAAATATAGATGAAGTTAATACGACCATTCATTCCTTAAAATCGTCTGCTGCAACGGGGTACGATGGAATTTCGACAAAATTTATTAAGGTGTTTGCCAGAGTTTCACCAAAGTTTTTGTAACTTTCCTCATTGCCTTAAAAAAGCAATTGTTACACCTATTTATAAAGCTGGTGACGCCACCAATATTTTGAATTATAGGCCAATATCGGTGTTAAGTTCACTTTCAAAAATTTTTGAAAAAATTACGGAAAACAGATTAACATCCTTTATACATCTCAATAACATATTGCACACGGAGCAATACGGATTTGAAAAGAACTCAAGCACAACATCCGCTTGTCTATCTCTGAATGAATTTATAACTAAGAGCACGGATAATGGTAAATTCACTGCTTGTACCTTTATTGATATGCAAAAGGCATTCGATTGGGTCGATCATGACATTTGACTACATAAATTTTTCAAAATTAAAAAAATGTGTCCGCATTGATAATTCCATAAGTTAAATGGAAACAATAAGAAAGGCGTGCCACAAGGTTCAATATTAGGTCCTGTTTTTTTTAAATTGTACATTGATGACCTTGCACGTCTTATCTTAAATTTAATTCCATCACTCTTTGCGGATACGCAGTCATTAAATATTCAAAAAGCAATGAATCTGAGTTGAAAAATTCAATATTAGAAGATCTCGCAGTAATCGAAGAATTTCTTCATAAGAATAAATTATTACTTAATGTAAAAAAAAACGAAAATTTTACTTTTTGAGAACAAAATATTTCAAGAACCTATCTTCCAATATACAAATTTAAAAATAGATGTGGTGAGGAGCCATAATTATTTAGGTCTTGTTGTTGACTCCAGAATCAAATGGGAAGAGCATATTAATTATGTTTGCAAAAAAATTTCACCATATGTATTTATCTTAAGAAGGTTAAGTAATTTTTTTGATAAGAAAACACTTTTTGTAATATATTCTTCGTATATTTTGTCTAATGTAGTTTATGTTACTCCATTTTGGAGTGGAGAACCACAAATTCACCTGAAAAGAATTGAAATTCTAATAAGTATCCCATATTGTATCCCAGTAGTATGATCTATTGTCAAAAATACCTCAGTTTTGAAAATATATGTAAACGCGAAACTTATATTTTGGCTTTCAAAATAATAAATAACAAAATCAAACATAATTTTATACTACAGAAATATATAGATATTCATAACTACAACACCCACAATAAATGCAATTTTTACTTATCATTATTTAAAACTGATAAACGAAAGACAAATTGTCTCTTTAATTGTTTAAAAATATTTAATGATTTACCGAACGTTATCAAATCAATTGAAAACCTATCCTTGTATAAAAAAAAAATTGTTGAAATCATATATTCCGCCTAAATTGTATGTTACTGTGGTTTCTTAATTCAATTCAGAAATTTTGTTACACCCTATGATAATTTGTAATAAAATAATATACTTTTTCATGATGAAAACAATGCAGACTTATATAATATAGTAATATTGAGTGCGAAAATAAAAATTTTAATACATATATAAATATTGAGCAAAAATTAAAATTAAAAACATGTAAATAACTTTTGAAAAATTTTTAACCATTTAAAACCCGACGGCTTCGGCTGGGGTAAAAAAAAAAATAGGAACTGTTTATATTTACTTTATATTTAAAAATGTTTTACTATAAAATTAAATTACTTGAAATAGTTATAATTAAATTATGTAGATTTGAATTAAAATGTAAGTAGTAAGTAAGATATAAATTTGAAAATAAATAAAGAAAAAAAAAAAGAAGACATATGCGGGAAGATATATTTTTGTGAATCAATATCAATTGAAGGAATAAGCTTAAATAAAGCCATATTTCGTTCATTTTTATCTCGTCCCATAAATTTTAAATGAAAATCTGCTCTATTCAATTATTCTAATTCTTGCTCATTTAATACCATTTTAGAAAACCGGCTCGGCATAAAAATATAGTTCTTCTTTATTAAATGGACCTTCCACCTCACAAAGAACCACTTTTTGACATCTTTTGGTTTCCAAAAATCTTTATTGTATTACTTCGTAAATTTTGTTTTTTGTTAAAGCATCGATATTGTGGTATTTGCCATTATTTCGTTTGCCTATTGCAATTAAACTTTTCAGAAAAGCCTAAATTTAAAATAAATTAAAATGTTAAAAAATAAATATACTTAAAAAATATTTACAATATTTATCTTACCATTTTTTTTTTTTTAATACATATTTGGAAATTTTTTTTTTGTTTTCTTTTCTTACAGTACTCAACTGAGTAAATTTAGTGTTTTGTTTTGACTTTATATATCTTTGTGAAAAACTAAAAGTTTCCCTACCATATATAAAGTTTTGTGAACATTATCATTAAATTTTTTTTCTTATTAATCTAATAAAATTTTTTAAGTATTATTAACTTTTTTTTTTTTTTTCTAAAAAATCTAACTAGAAATATTTCGAAATTAAAATTAATAATTCAGAGAGAGAGTAAAGAGAGAAAAAAAGACTATTTACAACCACCTAAACTTAAAAATAAAGAAACACAAAGAAACACATCAACAAAATATTTAAATTTATACTTATCTGAAATTTGGGAGTTTAATCACAACCGAGTCACCATGGTCAACGTCTTGGGTCAGCTTTGATCGTCATGGTTATCTCACAGCACCAATAATTATTCAATAATTATTTATTTATTACCAGTTTGTTATTTATTGTAGTTATGTATTTACTATTTACATACCCATTACTATATAATATTATCTATGTACATACCTTAAATGCATGTGACAGATATTATTATATCACATATCAATTCACAATAATTACTTTTTATTCAATAATATTTCATTTTCTATTGTTTCACTTATTTGAATATTAAAATTGAATTATAGAAATTAATTATTAAATATTTACATTAAATCTAATAGATGGCTCCGGTCCATGATCATAGAATATTATTATAGAGCATAATGTTAATTATTTCTCATTATTACATTTAAATTATTTTGGCAGATAGCGATTAGCGCTAAGGCCCTTAAATGCAAAAAAAAAAAATATTTTTTCATATTATATTATTGAACTATAAATTTATGATAAGATTTTTTTTTTAACATAAAACACACTTACTATATGTATATTATAAAAACAACAAACATTTTTTATAGTAGAATATGACTACAAAACAAATAAAAAACAATGAAAACGAGCGCGAGTCCTCTATGATTTTGTGGAACTTTAACCCACTAAACAACACCTACCTTTTTTGACCAAACAATAGGTTATACGATCTTTAGTAGATACTAATGTACTGCGTTGTCAGAGGAAGTTGAGTTAAGGAATGAAAATAGATTTCAAATTGGCAGGCATATTGTGAAGAAAGTTGTTAATATTCACCTTGAATCTTTGGACGTTGTAAATGTAATCATGACCAATTCTGGGAAACACATGAGGTGGAAGATGGATTCAGATCAGAAGATGAAAAGAAGGCTTTACAACGATACAGGAAACCCATACACCTAGCTGCATCTTTAGCTATACCTAAAATATGATTGGACCAACTTAATTTTTGAGTTAGCTCCATGCCCAAGATGTTGAGCTCATCCGCATGTTGCAAAACTTCCCCTAGAAAAGTTAAAGTTGGGAAAGTGTTTCTTTTCCGAGAGACTAAACAGCACTGAGTTTTCTTAGAGTTAAAATCGTTTCTGTTGATTTTGCTCCAATTAGAAATTTTGTCCAAACCGAGATTTAGCTCAAGGGAAGCACTATATTTACTGGCGTTGTCTTCATAAGAAGCAATTCGATTGATTTTTTCTCCCTTTTTGGGGATGTATGTGCGCTGTCTTCCACTGTGTAAGAAGATCTACCCGAAGCGAGGGATAAATGGACGAGATTTTGCAATGGTTTCGCAATAGTACAAAACGTATTTTTTAAAACTGTGGCCGTAATGCCATCCGGACCGGCTGACTTCTTTGTATCCAAATCTTTAAGAGCTTTAAGAACTGCACGAGTTCTGAAAGAAATTCTACCTAAGGAGCAATTAACCTCGGGGAAGAATGCATAGTCTTTGTGTTGACTGGGCAATGTTGAGTTGGAGGCGAAACCACTCTTGTAGGTTTGAAAAGCTTCCTCCTTTTTAGATATTGCCTTCCCAATTAGGTCAAGATTAGGTCCGATTAGGCCAAGATTTGGGTGGTCTTTTAATACTTTTCATAGAGTAAGGTATGTAGGCTCTCATCCCTAGAAGAATTATTTCACTAATCGATTTGGTTGCAAAGTCAATATTTCTGTTGCTTAAGCACAAAGACCAATCAAAAGCTTTGAAAATGTCATTTGAACCTTCCCAGTTAGCATAGCTATAACGCCATACTATTTTTTTGGGACAGGTCTTTGACTGGTGTGAGTGCTAAGCTCGAAGCTAGTATTAATCAAGCAGTGGTCGGAACAACCAAGAAAAGAGCTAACTGAGACCTTGTATTTCTCAGGATATGTAGTCAGAAACAGGTCCAGGAGATGACCAACCTGGTCTACACGGTCCGGAATTATAATGGAATTTTGAACAAGTTAAGTAAGATGGTCCAGAATAATTCACGCGAAAATGGGAAACAGCAGTGTCACATTTCAAAGAAAATCAAAAAAACTGATTTTGTTTCTGAACGGCTCAGATTGGATATAAAACTGCCAACAATCTAAAAACACAGGTCACAGGTGAGTGCAGTGGTATCAAAATGGCGCAATCTAGTGCTAACTGAGACCTACACGCAGCATTGTGAAGGTCACCACCCTACCTACCTACCTACCTAAGTAAGATGGAATAATGAAGAGAAAAGCTCAACTTGTTTCCCAATTAAGTTTTGACTGGGAGAATCGTCATTGGAGTAGTGGAGCCAGTTTCTATTATGGATATTGAAATCACCAGCCACAACAATTTCAGATTCTGGATCTAATTTAAAAATTTCATTAATCTGGTTGGTGAGATTTTCAATCTCCAAAATAGACTTCAGTTCACTAAACATTTGGTTGAAACACTTATATTTGTGGAGAACGCTGTAAGCGACTATATCATTTCTAACATAAAGAGCGACCCCACTATGAGGCACAAAATGAGAGACAAACGAGTAATTGTCAACGACAAAGTTGTCGTCTTGGCCACCTGGGTCTCACATAATGCTAATATTGCTGGTTTTACTGAATTAAGTTGGCCTTGGAATGCAAGAGAATTCGACTGCAGACCACGAACTTTACAAAAATTTACTCTAAAATTGGCAATGATTAATAGCAACAATGGGTTTGAAAATATAAATAATATAATCAGAAAAAAAATAAATAAAAAACACAAAAACCAAAAGATTCAAGTATTTAAGGAATTTAACAAACAAAGAGTAAATTAAAAAATTAAAGGAATTTTAATATTGAGTTCAATGATCAATAAATAATCAATAACTAGCACTTAATTACCAATTAATTAATATTAAAAGAAACAATCAATATTAATAATTAATAAACAATATTATAGCAAAATGAGGTAGAAAATTAATAGTAATTTATTATAATTAATAATAACAAACAATATAGTCTATCACAAAAAATGTGAATGTATGAAAAGGACGGATATCTATTGTTTGATCATTTAAACTACAGTTCAGCCGCACGTGTGTAAACAAAAACAATATTTATGATTTTAAAAAAATTAAAATTCGTAAAAATAAAAAAATAGAAAATAAAAATTAAAGTAAAATAAATGCAGTGTTAAATGCTAAGGTAGAAGGATTAGATTATACCAAATTGTGTATATATTGTAAGTGTGCTAAATTTATATATAATTATTAATTACTAACAAAAAAAAATAAAATTTTAAGGTATACAACAAAAAAAAAGAATAAGTTAAGTTTAATTAGTTAATATTAAAAAAAAAAAAAAAGTATGAAGTTAATTTGAAGTTTTAAGAAAAAATGCAACAAAATTTTAATGTATATAAATAATTAAAATAAAAATAATAAAGAAAAAAAAAATTAATGCATTTAAATTACCTACTTTCAATAGAAAGCAAACAAATAAAGAAAAAAAAAATGTATTAGTATTTATTTTATTAAAATTTATTAGTATTTTTGATGATAAGAATTTGTTATTTATATTTTTTTTAAATTTTTTTCTTCATAGTATAAACAAAAACAACAACATCATTATAATTTACTAAACGTTTTTCTATGTTAATATAAAACACACTTACCATGTATATTATAAAAACAATAAATATTTATTATCTTAGACTACAAAACAAATAAAAATTGAAATACTAAAATGTGCTATGTTCTTTATCTAAACAATATGTTCGCCTGGTATTTAAATTTTGAAAAACCAATTCAAAACCTCTTTAAAAATCTTTCTTATCACTTTTTTTGATCTATGACTCATACTCTTACCTTATCTCTTATCAGTACCAATATCCTTACCATCTATGGCTCATATATTTTATCCAAACCGGATGTGACGTCATTCTACAATAATAGTTTGTATGGTACTTTGTATAACTACCTCAATTTCACTAACGATTGTAAATTACACTGTTGTGACTTCCTGGTCTAGAACCAGCCTAGCTATACTACAGCTAATAATGATTAAATAAAAATTAATGAATGTTTATAATTTACCAATTTTTTTTTTGTTTTTGCTTTTCTTAAACAGATATTGATATTCAAATGATATTAACATATTAATTCCAAAAAGTGCAATCTGAAAAAGAATACAATCTGACAAAGAAAACACAAAAATTAAATTTTTTCTTTTTAAAACTTTTTATTTATTTTAATCGTTTGAATTATTGGAAATGTAGCACATAGTCTCTTTGGATTGCTAGACGAAGAATTTGCTGAAAAATATGAAACAGATATCAGTCAGATTAAAGAAAATTACCGTCACATGGAAGCATTATTTCTAAGGCAAACTTCCATATTTGATTCAACATAACATAATTAAACCCGAACAAATGCATGGGAATCAGCAATATTTAACTATGAGAAAACAACTTTCCTCTTTTCAAGATGATATAAATAGAACAAAGCAAATCCAAGCTTTATTTGAAAAATTTAACTCAGCTGCCTTAGTATTGACATCGGATTTAAGTAGATTCGTTCTGTCATAACCGACACACGTTATGGGTGAATTAATACGTTATTACTAGCTCCTGAACAGCTAAAATCACAATTTAAAATAATACGAGAACATATTCCTCGTCATCTAAAAATACCAGATGACCAAAACCAAATTTTGACATTATATTCTTTAATGCAAGTAAAAGCACGAGCTACTTGAAACAACGTAATTTTTGAAATAAAATTGCCATTGCTAGATGCAGAGTGTTATCAGATATATCACCTTATTCCTAGTCCTCTAACGAGAGCTAGAGCTTTGAAGGTCCGGTAATGGCTCCAAAAAATTTGCTGTTGCTATTCATTTTGTTATTTACTATATATTAAAATAAACTAACCATAGCTATACCTTTTATTTATATCTCTGATTTCATCAATAAAAGTGAAAATACCTGGATTTTGTATAGAGCAGCTAATTTTTTGGAGCCATTACCGGACCCTCAAAGACTGTTTCGAGCTTCCACAGGCCGTTACCGGGTATTCACAGGCCGTTATTGGACCTTTAAAGACCATTATTAAACCCATATCAATCAAGGCCCCAAGCGCACTAGGCCAAAAGGCATCAGACCAAGGGCCCCCTGGTTGGTAACTTTCTCAGTAACTTTCTGAGACCGGACCTACACAGACTTATGTCGGACCTACAGATGAAAGGTAGTTACCGGACCTTCAAAAATCGTTCTAGTAAAAGTATTTTTAAAAACAAAAAAAAGCCCCACAAAATTATTTAAAAAACCCCACAAAATTATTTAAAAAAAATTTTTTTAAAAATTTTTATGCATTTACCACATAAATGGACGGGAAATTGCACAGCCTTTCCTGTTCAGGCGTGGTTGTAAATATCGTGAGGGGGAATAATTCTTAAGACGTGATTCAAGTTCAAAGTAAACTGCCAAAGTAATAAGTCACTAAAATTTCGCTCGGATGAAATTAATTAAAATTAATTATTTAAGAATAATATTTATTAAAATAATTTATAAATTCTTAATAATTTTTGTTGAAAATAAATTGATAAATAATAAATTTTTCGGAATCACCGTGTATTATTAAATTACAAAAAAAAAAAAAAAAAAACTTAAGTTTTATTCTTCATATAAACTGTCTTTTCGCGCCATCAAAAACACAAAACAAGCAATATGAGCAAAAATCAATGTATTATTTGCAAAAAAAATTTCACATCAAGAAACATTGGATTAATTTGTATTGGACCATGTCAGCCATCGCATCACCTTAAATGTGCTAGAATCAGCGCGACAACTTACAAGGACGTAATTTCTAAAAGAGTAAGTTGGACGTGTAAGGTATGTCCTTCTCAAGCTAATGTAACAATAATTGATGAAGTTGATGTAATTGTAAATGAAGGCAGTTCTGATGCTGGCAAAATTATAGAGCAACATAACATCTCAGAAACCATTGATTCTGTTGATAAACTATCTGCCTTTGATTTTCAAAACTTTATTTTGGATAAACTGTAGCTGCATTTCTGAAAAAACTTGCAAATGTAGTATTTGACATCCGAAAATCCCAGAAGTTTAATTCAGATCAACTGGATGATTTGATAGAGCAAAATAAAGAGATAAAAAGAGATAATATAGAATTAAAAAAACAATTGGCTAGTGTCGAAGAGAAAAATTGTCAACTAGAATATAAAATAAACAAAATGGAAGGATCACAGGATGAAATATCCCAAGATAAAATCAGCAGGTTTTCCTAATAATTTCGATAATCCAAAAGAAATAATCCTGAAAATAGGGGAAAAAATTAAGTTCAAAATAACAGTTGCAGATATTTTTAATGTAAAGCCACTATGGAACAAAAATACAAAGGCAACCAAGGGACTATACCTTTTGGAACTAAATTTTATTATAACCTAAAATCATTATTTATTTTTCTAAACATTTCGTCTGACAAATGTTTTTTTAATAATATTATCAATCAATATCAATGTTTTAAAATTAACAAATTGCACTCAAAACTTTGTTGCTCAACAATTTTCTTTTTCTTACCTAAAACATCAAAAGAGGAAAACACGTTTTTAATTTTTGACAATAATTCATTATTCTTAACTTTATTATTAAAATTATCAATTTTTTCTAATATTATAAACTTAGAATTAACATATAATAAGAATTTTAAATTTATTTTAAACTTTAAATATATTTGCACTTTACTTTACTATATAATTGCTTCAATATATAAATCTCCATTGTATAAATCTAAATTGTTCTTAATAATTTTTATTATTATATTTACTTTTATTATAAAACTTATCATATTTTTTCTTATATTTAAAAACATAAAATTAAATTATACTAGAATTTATAAAAAATTTACACTACACAATTATAATATTACATAATTAATATTTAAAATTAAATTTAATCTGTACGCCTTGATGAACAGAAATTATTGTATACTAGTCAAAAATTATTATAACACTGGAAGAGTGATTATATTATATCGAAGCGCTCATAACTATACTATTAATATTATCAGAAAAAAAATAGCAACAACAATTGTAATAGGTTTTATTGTCTTTATAATTTCTTCATTAGCATTACATTGTCTTAACATATTATTACGTTTTTTTTTACAATTTTTTACAATGAATGTGACAAGTCTTGATTATGGTATGAAAATACAAAATTTTACAGCGTCATTCGAAAATATATTGCATAGTTATAAAAAAAATTTGAATATAGTTTATCTTAACATACAAAGTTCAAGGGAAAAATTGTTTGAAATTGAATCTTTAATAGCTTCATATAAATGCGATGTGCATATTATTTTACTATCGGAAATATGGTTGAAAGAAGAAGAAAATAAATTTTTTAATTTACCAGGATATACTGCATATTTTTCTAATGGAGAAGATTCTTACGGAGGTGTTGTAATATTTGTGCAGAATTCTATAAGTAGTACAATAGTAACTGAAACAGAGTATTATCAATCGAGTTTTTTTATTGTTAAATTATTAAAATTAAACATCAATATTATTGCGTGTTACAGATCTCATTACACAAAAATAGATGACTTTATAAAGAAATTTGACGAAATTACTCTTTCAAATAAAAATTCTATAATAGTAGGTGATTTTAACATTAATTTATTAAATGAAAATGATAGGGATGTATGTTTCTATTGTAATACTCTTTTGAGTAATGGGTTTTCCATATGGAACCAGACAAAACCAGAGTTCGCTACAAGTCGGTATCATGTCCAGACTGTCATTGATCATTTAATTACTGATATGCTAAATTACGAGTATTTTTTTCATATCGCGGATACCAATTTATCTGACCATCAAATGTTTTTTATTAGTGTTGACCTAAATCCTCTTAAAGAAACCTTTATCAATACAAAAACTGCATTAAATTATGAGCGCTTAACTAAAGATCAAATATGGAATAGTTTGAGCTTGTATTTTTCGGTAAAAAAATTTAGAAAGGAACATGAGTGGATGACTGAGGAAATATTACAAATCATGAAAATTCGTGATTCATTTGGCAAGTTTAAAAAAAAATATCCTCATAATCCTGTATTGCTGAATTTTATAACACATCGAGGGGAAAAGTAAAGAAGCTGATTGTAGCTGTTAAAACGATGTTTTACTCTGAACAAATTAGGAAAGATCCAGGAAACCCTAAAAAATTATGGGGAATATATAAATCAGTAATGTTGAATACTACTGACCAAACTCTTAATATTACTGTAAACATTATTAACCATGAAAACCGTAACGTGTCATCACCGGAAGAAATAGCTGAAATAATGAATACTACATTTACGACAATAACGGATAATCTCAATATACCAATTGGTAACATTGATTATCATTACTTAAATTTGTTTCGTCGTAACCTGCATGCTAATTTTGATCTTGGTCCAACAAATATAGATGAAGTTAATACGACCATTCATTCCTTAAAATCGTCTGCTGCAACGGGGTACGATGGAATTTCGACAAAATTTATTAAGGTGTTTGCCAGAGTTTCACCAAAGTTTTTGTAACTTTCCTCATTGCCTTAAAAAAGCAATTGTTACACCTATTTATAAAGCTGGTGACGCCACCAATATTTTGAATTATAGGCCAATATCGGTGTTAAGTTCACTTTCAAAAATTTTTGAAAAAATTACGGAAAACAGATTAACATCCTTTATACATCTCAATAACATATTGCACACGGAGCAATACGGATTTGAAAAGAACTCAAGCACAACATCCGCTTGTCTATCTCTGAATGAATTTATAACTAAGAGCACGGATAATGGTAAATTCACTGCTTGTACCTTTATTGATATGCAAAAGGCATTCGATTGGGTCGATCATGACATTTGACTACATAAATTTTTCAAAATTAAAAAAATGTGTCCGCATTGATAATTCCATAAGTTAAATGGAAACAATAAGAAAGGCGTGCCACAAGGTTCAATATTAGGTCCTGTTTTTTTTAAATTGTACATTGATGACCTTGCACGTCTTATCTTAAATTTAATTCCATCACTCTTTGCGGATACGCAGTCATTAAATATTCAAAAAGCAATGAATCTGAGTTGAAAAATTCAATATTAGAAGATCTCGCAGTAATCGAAGAATTTCTTCATAAGAATAAATTATTACTTAATGTAAAAAAAAACGAAAATTTCACTTTTTGAGAACAAAATATTTCAAGAACCTATCTTCCAATATACAAATTTAAAAATAGATGTGGTGAGGAGCCATAATTATTTAGGTCTTGTTGTTGACTCCAGAATCAAATGGGAAGAGCATATTAATTATGTTTGCAAAAAAATTTCACCATATGTATTTATCTTAAGAAGGTTAAGTAATTTTTTTGATAAGAAAACACTTTTTGTAATATATTCTTCGTATATTTTGTCTAATGTAGTTTATGTTAATCCATTTTGGAGTGGAGCACCACAAATTCACCTGAAAAGAATTGAAATTCTAATAAGTATCCCATATTGTATCCCAGTAGTATGATCTATTGTCAAAAATACCTCAGTTTTGAAAATATATGTAAACGCGAAACTTATATTTTGGCTTTCAAAATAATAAATAACAAAATCAAACATAATTTTATACTACAGAAATATATAGATATTCATAACTACAACACACACAATAAATGCAATTTTTACTTATCATTATTTAAAACTGATAAACGAAAGACAAATTGTCTCTTTAATTGTTTAAAAATATTTAATGATTTACCGAACGTTATCAAATCAATTGAAAACCTATCCTTGTATAAAAAAAAATTGTTGAAATCATATATTCCGCCTAAATTGTATGTTACTGTGGTTTCTTAATTCAATTCAGAAATTTTGTTACACCCTATGATAATTTGTAATAAAATAATATACTTTTTCATGATGAAAACAATGCAGATTTATATAATATAGTAATATTGAGTGCGAAAATAAAAATTTTAATACATATATAAATATTGAGCAAAAATTAAAATTAAAAACATGTAAATAACTTTTGAAAAATTTTTAACCATTTAAAACCGGACGGCTTCGGCTGGGGTAAAAAAAAAAATAGGAACTGTTTATATTTACTTTATATTTAAAAATGTTTTACTATAAAATTAAATTACTTGAAATAGTTATAATTAAATTATGTAGATTTGAATTAAAATGTAAGTAGTAAGTAAGATATAAATTTGAAAATAAATAAAGAAAAAAAAAAAGAAGACATATGCGGGAAGATATATTTTTGTGAATCAATATCAATTGAAGGAATAAGCTTAAATAAAGCCATATTTCGTTCATTTTTATCTCGTCCCATAAATTTTAAATGAAAATCTGCTCTATTCAATTATTCTAATTCTTGCTCATTTAATACCATTTTAGAAAACCGGCTCGGCATAAAAAATATAGTTCTTCTTTATTAAATGGACCTTCCACCTCACAAAGAACCACTTTTTGACATCTTTTGGTTTCCAAAAATCTTTATTGCATTACTTCGTAAATTTTGTTTTTGTTAAAGCATCGATATTGTGGTATTTGCCATTATTTCGTTTGCCTATTGCAATTAAACTTTTCAGAAAAGCCTAAATTTAAAATAAATTAAAATGTTAAAAAATAAATATACTTAAAAAATATTTACAATATTTATCTTACCATTTTTTTTTTTTCTTTTCTTACAGTACTCAACTGAGTAAATTTAGTGTTTTGTTTTGACTTTATATATCTTTGTGAAAAACTAAAAGTTTCCCTACCATATATAAAGTTTTGTTAACATTATCATTAAATTTTTTTTCTTTTCTAATCTAATAAAATTTTTTAAGTATTATTAACTTTTTTTTTTTTTTCTAAAAAATCTAACTAGAAATATTTCGAAATTAAAATTAATAATTCAGAGAGAGAGTAAAGAGAGAAAAAAAGACTATTTACAACCACCTAAACTTAAAAATAAAGAAACACAAAGAAACACATCAACAAAATATTTAAATTTATACTTATCTGAAATTTGGGAGTTTAATCACAACCGAGTCACCATGGTCAACGTCTTGGGTCAGCTTTGATCGTCATGGTTATCTCACAGCACCAATAATTATTCAATAATTATTTATTTATTACCAGTTTGTTATTTATTGTAGTTATGTATTTACTATTTACATACCCATTACTATATAATATTATCTATGTACATACCTTAAATGCATGTGACAGATATTATTATATCACATATCAATTCACAATAATTACTTTTTATTCAATAATATTTCATTTTCTATTGTTTCACTTATTTGAATATTAAAATTGAATTATAGAAATTAATTATTAAATATTTACATTAAATCTAATAGATGGCTCCGGTCCATGATCATAGAATATTATTATAGAGCATAATGTTAATTATTTTTGTACACTTAAAACTTATGATGTTAATTATTTCTGTAAACTTAAATTTGAATGTGGAACTTTAAATAATTGTATATAAGAATGTAAACTGTTAAAATAGATGCTATTAATTATAACTTTTTTTTTCCTTTGTACTTTGTATTATGTACTTTGAAATGGTTTGAATTTTAAACAAAAGTCATTGACCTCGAACGGTTGTAGTTTAAACAAGTTGTAAAGATAAGTTTAATGTTACATAGTTTTAGAATTTTTTATTTTTATCATTGATTAACGTTCGAGTGTGAAACATGTAAATTGGCAAGTATTTTTAAAGAATAAAAAAAAATAAATTGTAATTCAGAAATCTAAAAAAAAAATAAAGTTTTTAATTACGTCTAAAAACATGTACATTTACCCATCACATTAAGATTCAGATAAAGCAAAAAAAAAAACAAAAACATAACTGATAGATAAATTTATAATTTATTTCATTATTTCTCACTTTTAATTTAACTATAAAACTTCACGAAGTACCTACATACTATTTTATTATATTACAACCAAAGCATTCATTAAAGTAAAAACATAAAAGTCAAATTTACATTCTATTATAACAAAACATTTCATTTAAAAAATAATTTTGTATACTTTTAATAATATATTCAAAATTCAAATCAAATCTGGACTTTCTGACTACACCCGCTGAGAAATATAAGGTTTCAGTTAGCTCTCCTCTTGGTTGTTCCGACCACTGCTTGATTAATAATAGCTTCGAGCTGAGCCCTCAGATCAGTAAAAGGGCTGTCCCAAAAAAAAATAGTATGGCGTTATAGCCATGCTAACTGGGAAGATTTAAATGAATTTTTTAAAGCTTTTTATCTTTGTGCTTTAGCAATAGAAATAGTGACTTTGCAACCAATGCAATTAGTGAAATAATTCTTCTAGGGATGAGAGTCTACATATTTAACTCTATAAAAAGTGTCAAAAGGCTACCCAAATCCTGGTTTAATCGCATTTGTGCAAATGCAAAATCTAAAAAGGAGGAAGCTTTTCAAACCTACAAGAGTGGTAGGACCGAAGCTAATAGGGCGAGTTGTAGCGGGATCAGAAACTGGTGTCGGAGAGCTATCAACAAGCTAAAGTTCTTGCACAACAGACGGTTGAGAAGGCAACTTATGCATCTTCCCAAAAATAGAAAATCCTTTTGAACCTTTACTAAGACCCTTAACGGTAAAAGTGGCGGTTCTTCGTTCCCGCCTTTGGTTGAATACAATGACTAAGTTGTATCTGATCCGAAAGAAACAGAAGATTTATTTGCCAATAATTTCGCCTCCAACTCATCACTGCCCCGGTCAATACAAAGATTAGTTTTTCAGATACATAAAATCAAGTTTAAACTTTAAAAACTTTTCATATCTTCACCGTAATTTAAAATATCTACTTAGCAGACAAAGAAATTTTTGTTGCATAGTCCTCATTCAAATCAAGTTTTAAAAACTTTTCTTTAATTTTTCAGCTAAATCTTAAATCAAGTTTAAACTTTAATAATAATTTTGCATTTAAGCCAATCTTTAAAACTTTGCATATCTTAACTCTAATTTACAATATTAAACAATATAGCTTAAACTTTTAGTAATTGAAATGCAAACATAACTGATTTACTAAAACTAACCGCTAAGTTTCTAAACTTAATCTAAAATATAACTGATCCCAACGTAAAGGTTTTCCTTTTTTCAATAATAATAATTCTCTTCTTTAAATTTTACAAATTCTTCATCTTAGTTTAAAATACCTATACTATTTTAGTACTTTAAATTTAACTATAAAGCTTATGTAAACTCTAAATCAAGCTCACGTTAAGACAATTTTTTTAATATTAATTCATAACGAGTAAACTTGATAATTTTTACATACATTAATTTTGTTGTACTTATTTTCGCATTTTAAAAAAAGAGTTTTATTTATTTTTTTATTTGTTTTGAGAAGTGAACTTAATCACGTTTACAATTTGTATTTCATGATCAAAGCTTTCATGTATAATATACTTACAATATAATTTGAATCAAAACTTCTAATTAAAGTGCAAACATATTCATAAAAATAAATTTACATTCTGTTTGAAAATTCATTTTTTATGTATTTAGATAAAACTTTTTTAATTTTTCAGAAAAACGTTAAATTAAGTTAGAGAAAAATGTTTAATTGGAAATATTATTAGGCTTACTTACACTCAAGTCGTGAGAAAATAAAAAAAGGTTTTTAATAGGAAATAATAGCAAACCCTTTTTCATTTAAATTTATTAGATTAGAATTAGGTTCAAAAATAAACTGAACTGTAAATATAAAATAAACTGTAAACACCGAGGGACTGTGGGGTTCAATTCCACACACGTCGTAAGTGTTATTTTTCTTACGACATTTACAGCCACGCCTGAACAGGAAAGGTAATTTCCTGTCCACATTTATGTGGCAGAAAAATGCATTAAAAAAAATATATATATGTATATTAAATTATATATATATACTAGCAGAGTACACGGCGTTGTTCGGAGTATTTTATCGGCTTTATGAAATAAAAATTATTAACTTTTGCTTTTGCCTTTTTTTATTTTCTCTCGGCTTGAGTGTAAGTAAGCCTAATAAAATTTCCAATTAAACATTTTTTCTCTAACTTAATTTAGAGTAAGTTAGATTCCGGTAAGTTAAGACCATAATGTAATACATTTTTTTTTGTAAGTAATGTCACTTCATGTTTTTGTGAATTATCCTTTAAAGCACATTTTGAAAAACTTGCTATTAGGTTCGCTCTCTCAATCCGTCTGTTTACAAAATTTATATACTGTTTAATAAAGAGCAATGAAATTATAACTATGGTCTATTAAAGGAGTAATGTTGTAGAACAACCTTTTTATGTACCCTCACCGTTAGAGATCCTACAGCACCGACAGCTCTTCAAATTTTGAAAAAAATTCTTTTTAAATGCATACATCTCAGGTTCTGTTTAACATATTTTTTTTAATATAAAAACTACATGATTGTGTTTTACCTTTATAAATCAACCAGAATTTTTTTACGTTTACTTTTTTTTTTTTTTTCTTTATTATTGTATTTTATAATTTAGATTACATTAATTATTATTTTATATAAAGTGTTTAGTAATACAAGTTTATTTATTTGACCGTAGCCTGAGCTGTCTGGTCTGATAAAGTTCATATAAATAATAAATAATAAAGTTCATTAAAAACGTAATAAAATAAATAAAAATAATAATACCTATCATCTATATATGTACATGAAAAGTTTTTACATTTTTTTATTTTTTACTTTTTCTTTTTTTCTATTTTTTCTTCTTTTTTTTTTTTTTAAATAATCTAAGACTATAAATTTAAATTTAATCCACATATGACTACATGCATAAATAGAATACAACAACTAATATAACAGATAACATTCCCTCGACTTCCCTTATCTTCCTACTACTTTATTTTATTTATTTTTAACTTTCTAACACAAATGTTTTAATTCGGATTTTAAACGTAGGTAGATTCGCAATCTGTTTAAGACTTTCCGGTAGTTCATTATATGCTTTTAAACAATTATACAGCCCATTATTACTTTGGTTATTTGTCCGTAACAATGATAAATAATAGTTTGCTTTGTTACGTGTATTGTGGTTATGAATGTCAATCAATCTATTCAAGATAAAATTATGCTTTATATCATTATTTACAATCTTGAAAGCCAAGATATATAACTCATATTTACAAATGTTTGCTAAACTAATATATTGGGAAGAATATAATAAACTTGTTGGATGTTGAGTCGGGTACCGATTAATTATCTTTATGCTTTTTTTATGTAAAATGTCTAACTTGTTCAAATAATCTTTGGCAGCTCTTCCCCAGATTGGGTTTAGATAACAAATATGAGATTTTATATAGGAATTGTAGATCGTGAATAGGGCTTTGTTAGATAAAAAGTTTTTCAATCTATGCAGGATAAATATGTATGGCGCTATTCTTTTTTTTATATAATCGATGTGATTGCTCCAGTTAAGTTTATAATCTAAATTTAAACCTAAATAATTAAAGTTTTTGACAATTTCAATTTTTTCATTTCTAAAGAGAATACTTGTACCTAAGTTCCATGTTTCATTGGCAAAGAGAATTATTTTAGTTTTCTTAATATTTAGACTGATCCTATGTTTATTTAACCACTCTTGAATGACATTCAGATCATTTTGAATTGAAGTTTTTGTAATTTCTTCACTATTTTCAGAGTACTTTAAGACCGCATCATCAGCATACAGCTGTATTTCCCCTTTTAGGGCTAGACGAGTTAGATCATCAATGTATAACTTAAAGAGGTCGGGTCCCAAAATAGAACCTTGTGGTACCCCTTTATATATGCTTTTCTCAGAGCTACAAATATTATTAATGCGAACTATTTGTGTTCTATTAAATAGGTAAGATTCGAAAAATTGTATTTGAATTCTTGAAAAATTAAAGTTGGAAAGTTTCAGCAATAAGATTTCATGATCCACGCAATCAAATGCTTTTTTCAAGTCAAGGAAGACGCAGCTGGTATATTTTTTCCTGTCAATACTTTTTGATATGAAATCTGTTAGATTTAGACAAGCAGCTGTGGTGTTAGATTTTGATTGAAAACCAAACTGCTGTTCACTCAAGATATCATTAGAGTAAAAAAAAATTAGATAATCTATTCTTTATCACAATTTCAAAAATTTTTGAAATTGCTGGAAGAATAGAAATAGGCCTGTAGTTTGAGCAGTCAGTTTTATTTCCGTCTTTATAAATAGGTGTTACAATTGCAGTTTTGAGTTTTTTTGGAAAAATGCCGTTACTAAATGATTTATTAATTAATTTAACAAATATAGGGACTAATCGGTCCGCAAAATGTTTGATGAGTTTCGTAGAAATATTGTCAATTCCTGTAGCTGCCGCAGCATTTAATGAGCTGATAGCCGTGCTTACTTCTTCGAGATTTGTTGGAGTTAATTGGAATTCTGAAGATATGGTACGACTGAATTGGCTTAAATAAACATGATCAATAATTGTATTAGATATGTTTATTTCCTTGGTTACATTGACAAAGAAATTATTGAAACATTCAGAAATGTCTTTTGGATTGTCTAACATTTTCTCATTCTGGCATAGAGTCTTAACTTGGTTTTTTGAAACGGGTGTATCAGTATTAAGTATGATCTCCTTATATAAATTCCAAAGTTTTTTTGTATCACTCGGATATAAAGAGATTTTGTCCGAGCAATATTTTTTTTTTGTCTCAATAACTAATTTTTTAACTCTATCTTTATATTGAATTTACAAGTTGTTAATATGAGTATTATTCACGTGTTGCTTCTTATATTTAAAAAAGGCATCTCTGATTTTCATAACACATAAAATCTCTTCAGTTATCCATATCTTTTTTTTTTTAACATTTTTTATTTCAATACGCTCCGTATTATTATTTATTAAAGCAGAGAGATTATCAATGATTTGATCAACATCATTGTATGATTCAGAATTTAGCCAGAAATCATTGTTAGTAATATTGGTGTAATTTAAAACGGTTTTGTATTGAATATTATTACAATTATTATTTTTTATTTGTTTTGTACTGATTAAAAACATTTGATGATCAGATAAGGAACAATCTAAGACATGTAAATTATATTTTTTGTCTACAATGTCGGTTAGAAAATGATCAATTATTGTTTTAGATTGTGATCCAAATCTGGTAGCGAAAGTTTCAGAAATCTTATTGCAGATAAAGAAACCATTACTTAGCAACATATCTTTATATGAGACTATATCTGGGTTGTTTATATTTAGCAAGTCAAGATTGAAAATACCTACTATTATAGATCTTTTGTAGTTGGAAGTCAATTCATCGATTCTATTAATAAAGTTAGTAGGACGTGTTTCGTGCGATCTATAAATTCCAACAATATTAAAGTTTTGCTTCATTATCTTAATACCTAATATTTGGCTATTGTCAAATTCTTCAGTAATAGTAATATTACTAATTATGTGTAAAAAACTTTTAAACTTTTTCTAATTATGTGTTCAAATTGATTGGCTAAAAATATGTGTGAAAATTGTGTATGGATAAGAATGTAAGGTTTTCAGTTCTTTAAATATGTATGAATTCATTTTTGATTAAACACTGTTCAGAAATGTGAATATGTTTTCTAATTTAATTATGGGATATTTTATGGGAAATATGTTATACACTTGCATCTTATATGTAGACCACATGAAAAGACTACATGTAAGTAATGCATTTCTGAATGATGACATGATGATTGTCTAATGTAGGAGATTGTTTTTGTTTTTTAACAACGGCCGAAAATGTTATGTTATTAAGACTTAAAAACAATATTCTTAAGATACTTAATAATGTTACTTTAATTACTGTTCTATATTAGAAATTTGCATTGAAAGATTTCTATGGAATATTAAAAACAGTATAGATAAAAGTAAAAAGTGTTGGAAATATCTTTTAATAATAATAATAATACAAAACATTAGACAGAATACCTTTAATAGGTGCTCGAGCGTAAATGGGTTAACAAATGTTAACAAGCATTTTGTCACAGGAACCATAAATTCATCCTGCTAAATTAGACACAAATTAGAATTTATTTTGACGGCCTATCGTGCCGAAATGTGTTAACGTATCACAACAAAATTTATTGGATTAGTTTGTGTGTCAAAGTGCAATACTTGTGAAAATTTTCAATTGGTCAAATCGTTTAAGCATAACAACAAAAAAATGAGAAACTTCATGGCTTGAAGCTTGATGGGTTAATGTATCGTAACCAAATCAACTCAGAAAGCTTTTGTTATAAAGACCTACACTTTTGTAAATTTTCAACTCAATTGGTAAAACCGTTTAAGTGCGACAACGAAGAAATTGAAAAACTTCATTTAGTTCTAGTGCCGAAACGGGTTAATGGATCGTAACGAAATCAACTCAGAGAGCTCCTGTGGTAAAGAGCTACACTTCTGTAAATTTACAACTCAATTTTTAAAACCGTTTAAGCGCTACAGCAAAGAAATTGAAAAACTTCATTGAGCCCTGGTGCCGAAACGGATAATGAATCGTAACCAAATCAACTCAGTGAGCTCCTGTGGTAAAGAGCCACACTATTGTAAATTTGCAACTCAATTGGTCAAACAATTGCAAATATAAATTTGCAACTCAATTGGTCAAACCGTTTAAGCAGGACAGCACAAAAATATAATGAACTTCGTTCGGCTCTGCTTTCCAAATGGGTTAACGGAACTTCATAAAAATTTGTCACAGGCTTTTTTTCGGACCACAAAACCACCATAGAAAATTGGACATAATTTTGGAAGCCCGCCGGGCCGAATCCGGGTGACATATTGTATCCAAATTTCTTCGGCAACCGTCCACAGCTAAGAAGAACATTTGTACAAATTTTCAACTCAATCGACCTAACCGTTTAGGCAGGACAACGAAAAACGAAAAAGCTTTAAATAGCTCTTGGGCCGCAATGGATTAACGAACCAAAACACCATATAGCCTATAACACTTTCCAGGGTCGTAGAAATGTTCCTGCAAAATTTGGTTGCAATCGGACTTGTGGTTTTTACGTGAAAAGGGCACAAACAAACAAACAAACAAACAGAATTTCTGTTTTATATATAAAATAACTCAGTATCTATTCAAGCTAGATATCTGAAGTTTTGCAAATGATGATTAAGTTTTATGGCAACAACTTCTGTAAAATTTGGTTGTGATGGTGCGACAGGTTCGGATAGCTGTCACACAACTTCTCTTTTTAAATGAAAATAACTCAGTGTCTACTGAAGCTAGGAATCTGAAAAAGTAAAGAAGTGTCGAGTTAAATGCCAACAACTTTTGTAAAATTTGGTTGGTCTAGAGCAGCAGGTTCTATAAATAAATGAAATGAAAATGAAATGAAAAAGAAAGGTAATTTCACCCACAGCGGTGATAAAAATACAAAGATTAGGTGGATCCTATACAAAACTCTGAGCGCTTGTTGATCAAGCTTCTCAAGCCACTTTGATTTCGGAAAACGCAGTACAGCGTTTGCAACTGCCCAAACACAAGGTACATGCAATCGTGTTGGGAATTGGCAATACAAAATCCGGTATAGTTTTTTCCGGTATATATTTCTATAGTAAAATTGCGTAGAAATTACTGTTTGCTTCACAATAAAACAATGTTTTCTTGTAATTAAGCTTTTATTAATGATAAAATTTAATACAAAATTCGTTTTTTAAATACAATTTTAATTAGGTTGATATTATGATACAATACGTTAAAAATACTAATTTTAACTTTCAATAATGTAATTGAATTGCAACTATATTAGCTGACACAACATTTAAATATTTTCAATTAAAAGTATTAATTTATACAAAAAATGTTTTAAAATGTTCTACAATAAGTTCATACGAATCATATTACAACAAATTTATATTAAAAAGAATGTATTAAAGTTATTAAAGGTAAAATTGTAATTTTAATTAACCCTAAAGATGTTACATAGATAAAAATTTAAATTTTAAGTTAATTAAGCGTGGTTTTGAAATGAACCTCGCAATCTATTTCTTCAGCTGTCGCAGTTCTCTCTGGTGAAAGCTCTTCACTCTCCCAAGATTTATTTAGTTCTTTGCTAATGTCAGAATCACCAATAAAGTAGTTAATTGTATTCTCTGGAGGCTCCCCTTTTGCTTCACCTAATAAATATAACCAAACTTGGTTTTCTATGCTGTGGGAGTTCCTTGCTATTCCCTTATAACCTTATTTTGAATTATTTGACAGAAAACATCAGCTCCTAATATTATATCTATTCTATTTGGGGTATAGAAATTTGGATCTGCTAGTTCTAAACTTCGGACATGTTTCCAATTGTGATAGGAAGTTACATTTTCTGAGTCACGCATAAAAAAAACGTATTCAATCTCGATTTTAATGTAATTTCTACGAAAGTTTGAAACCGAATTGAACTATACCGGATTTTGTATTGCCAATTCCCAATACGGTTGCATGTACTTTGTGTTTGGGCAGTTGCAAACGTTGTACTGTATTTTCTGAAATCAAAGTGGCCTGAGAACTTTGATCAACAAGCGCTCCAACTTCCGTATAACGTCCATCTAATCTTTGTATTTTTATCACCGCTGTTGGTGAAATTACCTTTTGTTTTGCTAAATTTGTGGCACAGTGAGTGTTTAAATCAATTCTCTTTGCATTGTCAGTTGATAATTTCTTGTCAGGTCCATTATTGTTGTTTTGATACGTTAGGTGCAACAAGATATAATGCTTTTTGTTATATACTATGCATTTTGACCAACTTTTACACGTAAATGTAAAATAGCCAGGCCGTAAACAGTTTCCATATCAATTATGCTTTTTTGTTGTTGCGACTCTTTGTTGTATATTCAGAGGCTTAAATTTTTTCACATGTATAAAATTTGTCACATTTTATTTTGATATTGTTTTTTTTTTTTGCTTCTTTATTAATTAGGATTAGAATATAGTGTGTTAGTATATAGTTATATGTTATGTTAGTATATTCTCTACTTTAGATTTTATTTTGATTTTGGTTTAATTTTAGCTCTAAATAACAAATTCTACATTATATGTACATGCAATACGTATAAAGACCTGATTAGTATTTCTTTCACTTTCTTTTTGAAATGTACAATAACAATATTAGCTATTTCTTTTATAGAGGCTGGTAGTTCATTATAGAGTTTAAAGCAATTATATAGGCAGCTGTTTCTTTGTTTGTCTGTTTTGAATAGTGAATAATAAAAGTTAGATTTATTTCTTGTGTTATAGGTGTGTATGTTAATATTTCTATTCAGAATAAAGTTGTGTTTGATCAAATTATTAATTATTTTAAAAGCGATCATGTATAGTTCCTTCTTACCAATATTTACTAAGCTGAGATACTTATCTGTATAGAGTAATCGAGAGGGAAGTGTTGTAAGAAGATTATTTATTATCTTGCTAAATATATAGGAGGTGACCTATCCCAAATCGGATTTAGGTAGACTAAATTCGAAACAATGAAGGACGAGTTAATGCAGTATAGAGATTTCTTATTTAAATATTTTCTCAGTCTCTTTAAAATAAACACGTGGGAACATATTTTTTTTAAAAATGTAGTCTGTATGCTCGCACCATTTGAGTTTACTATCTATAACTTAACCTAGATAATTGAAAAATTTAATAATTTCAATTCTTAGGTTGTTAAAAATAATTTCATTATTAAAAAAGGTTTTATTATCAAAAAATATAATTTTTGTTTTGGTTGAATTCAAAATAAGACGATGTTTTACTAGCCATTCATTAACAGTACCTAAATCCTTAACTATTGCATTCTGTATCTCTTCTTCACTGCCACAAGCATATTTTATTACCGTGTCATCTGCGTAAAGCTGAATTATTCTTTCGAGCTTCAAGGAAGCAATATCATTTATATATATTTTAAATAAATCTGGCCCTAAAATGGATCCCTGTTGAAAGCCTTTACTAATCCCTTTTTTGGTACTTAACATTTTTCTAATGCGCACCCTTTGGGTTCTTTCGTCTAAATAAGACTTGACAAAGGTTAAATGCCGATGATTGAATTTTAACAGAGAAAATTTGTGGAGTAGAATGTCATGATCGACACAGTCAAACTCATTTTTCAAGTCGAGAAACACACAGGCCGTATAATTTTTTTCATCCATACTTTTCGTAATGAATTCATTCAATTCGAGGCATGCAGCTACGGTATTTGAATTTTTTTCAATGCCAAATTGAGATTCAAATAGTACGCTATTTGTACTAAGAAAATGCGATAATTTATTTTTAATTATTTTTTCAAAAATTTTTGATAGAGTAATTAAAACAGAAACTGGCCGATAATTATTTGGGTCTAATTTGCTGTCATTTTTATAAAGCGGTGTAACTATTTGCGGCTTTCCCGAGCTCATAGAAACCCGATTGAAACGAGTTATTAACAAATTCAGTTATTATCGGAACCAGCCGAGCAGAAAATTTAACTAAAACTTTAGCTAATATACCACCATGCCCGTTAGCCACAGAAAGATTTTAAGTTTTTATTATTCCCATTACTTTTTCATTGCTTGTTGGCGTCAATTCAAAATTCGGTTGTATATTATGTCCAAATAAGTTAACACGTGATCTATCAATCTGCTCATGAAATATTCAGTTGGCTTACGATCTTCGTAAAAAACTCATTCATTGCTTCTGAGACCCCAATTTGATCTGAAATTATTGTATTATTATGTTCAATTAGCTTTAAGGTTTCTAAGTTCGCAGTATCTCTGTTTAACGTGATTTGTTTGTATACATCCCACAAGTTTTTCCCGCTTGTGGAATTTTTGTCTATTAAACCTGAATAATGCTTTTTTTTTCCTTGTCAATTTCTCTTCAAAACTATATTTTTATATTCTTTGTATAAATTTTGTACATGATTATCGTTAGTTTATCAATAGTTTTAAACTTGCTACAAAAACATCAAAATTTACAAAATCCTCCAGACTATTACAGAAGGGATCATTTCCTAATGTATTGTAATCAATAATGGTTTTTGTAGTGCTAGCAGATCTTTTTGAGGTAGAAATGTGGTTCAGATTTAAAAGCAGCATTGTGTTCCGAGACATTTAAATTGTAAGTATATTTGATCATATCTGTTATACAATGGTCTATAATAATTCTTGAAGTGTTTCCTATTCTTGTGGCGTAGTCTAATAAGATTTTATTACATATTATATAACCATTCAAAGAGAGAATTTCACTATGATTTTTTACTTATATGTTATTTTCATTTAGGATATTTATGTCGAAATCCAAGATTATAGAGTTTTTAAAGTATTTTGTAATATTATCTATTTTTTCTATAAAGTTATTAAACATATTTTGTTGAGCTTTATATATCGCTATGATATACATTTCTAACTATGGGAGCTTAACAATTAAAAAACTACAATTCTGAAATTTCTCCTCTAAAATAAGTGAATTGCAAATTTCATTTATTACATAGATTGCTGCTCCTCCATAAGTCTTATCCCTATTAGAAAAGAAACCTGTGTACAACGTCAAATTGTAAAACAGATTTTCCAACTGCGTTCACCAGATCTCAGTTAACGACGATATGTATTTTGTATCGGAATTGTCTTATTAAGCATTCCGAATTGTTTAATTTTCCACGTAAACTTTGTATGTTTAAGTACAAAATATTTGTATTATTCTTACATCTATGTAATATATTATCACTCAAACCTATTGAATAATCTATTTTTAATAGATCTTCAAAATTTACGACATTGCTATCCATTATCAGCATAAATTAAAATTAAAATATTTAAAAAATAACTAGAAGAACGGAGCAATTCAGTTAGTCCACAAACCCTCTATTAAAAGTCCACAAACCCATAATTTAATTACCCTCTTGGATGAAAGTAAAATTAAAAGAAAATAATAATATACTCTATTTGCATACAGATAATATCAACACGTATTATTAATTAATAAGATCATTTCAGTAATACATTTAGTCAACACGATAGCCATACATTTATTCGACCAATAAATCATATTGAGTTGATATCAATTTAACAATATCAGTAATTAATTGATTTATATAAACAATAAAAAGTTAAAAAATAACTAAAACAACGAAGAAATTTAGTTAATCCACTAATCAATAATTGTATTGTATTTTCTGGAACATCAGTTTTTACTTCATCTTATAAAATGTAGCCAAACTTGGTTTTCTGTGCTATAGGAGTACATAGCTTTCCCCACATCATCTTATTTTGAATTATTTGACAAAAAACATCAGCTCTAGGAGCTATTCTATTATATCTATTCTATTTGGTATATAGAAAATTAGATCTGCTAGTTCTAAACATTTGATATGTTTCCATTTTGATAGGAAGTTATATTTTCTGATGGCAAATAGCCGAACAATTGTGGTAAGACTAATGCTTTGGCCACGCATGAAAATGACGTATTCGATCTCGATTTTAATGTAATTTCTACGCAATTTTACTATAGAAATATATACCGGAAAAAACTATACCGGATTTTGTATTGCCAATTCCCAACACGATTGCATGTACCTTGTGTTTGGGCAGTTGCAAACGTTGTACTGCATTTTCTGAAATCAAAGTGGCATCAGAAGCTTTATCAACAAGCGCTCAGAGTTCCGTATAGTATCTACCTAATCTTTGTATTTTTATCACCGCTGTCGGTAAAATTAATTCTAAAAGAGCTTAAGAGCTCGTATAGAGTATGTATACTACATTCTTACAATCTAGTCATTATAATAGTAATGTATAGTAATATTATTAGCAAAAACAAATACCTATTGTAAATGCAAGAGAAAGAAAAAATATTAAAAAGTCAGAAAAAATGATAGCAAAATTAAAATTACATTATAGTTAATATAAAAGAAGAATTCATTATTAAAAATTACCAAGTGTATCATTTGTTTTATTTAATTACCTTTTTTTAATTTATTAATTTTTTTTATATGAAAAATTTTTTATTTAACAGTATTCTTATACACGATATTAAGTTAATATTTACCACAGTTTTTTAAATTGACAGGTGGTGAGTGTGCCCATTGACACATCTCTTACAAATCGTCATTTCTTTTTTACTTAGGTGTTGTTAAATCTGCTAGATAAATCGAGTGGATGATATCTTTTTAACCGTGCTGTGTTGTTGTGCATATTGATTTGGATGAGTTTCAAAACTTTTTTGTTATGCCAGGCTTTTGGAAGTAGCACTTTCTTTGACTGATTTGATGTTTAAATCTTTTCTGATGTCATCATTTCTGACGAACCATGGTGCATTCACAATCTTCCTAAGAATTTTCGACTAAAGTTTTTCCAAGATCTCAATATTTGATGAACTAGCTGTTCCCCATAGCTCAATACCATAGAGCCAAATGGGTTTTAGAACGGCTTTATATATTTGAATCTTACAGTTTAGTGATAAGAGAGAGGGGTGTCCTAATAGCCAGTAAATTTTATTTAATTTAATTCTTGATTGCTCGCTCTTGTAAACAATGTGTTCTTTCCATGTTAAACGTCTATCCAAATGCATACCAAGGTATTTGGGTGCATTCAGTGGAACATTATTTAATGAAACTGTGGGGCAACTACCTTTTTTGTTAGTGTATGTAACTTGAACAGATTTACCTACATTTGTTTTTATTTTCCACGTTTTAAGCCATTTTTCTCCTTTTGATAAATGCTTCTGTAACAAATTTGATGCCACGTTTGGATTGGGGCTTGATGCTAGTATTACCGTGTCATCTGCAAAAGTTCCTGTTTCTGTATTACTTGTTGTAGGTAGATAAGCTGTGTATATTAAATATAATGTGGGTCCCAATACGCTACCTTGCTGAACTCCTGATTTTATTAAGTTTACTTCGGAATAATCTTGCTGGTATTTGTCTACAAATTTACGACTACTTAGGTATGATTTTATTGTTAGGTATAGATCGTGTGGTAAGCTTTTTTTAAGTTTGTATAATAAACCCAAATGCCACACTTTATCAAAAGATTCTGTGATGTCCAAGAATGCCGCTGCGGAATATTCCTTTGCTTCAAGAGCATTGTTTATTACATTGACTACTCTGTGTACTTGTTCAATAGTGGAGTGTTCGTTACGAAACCCAAACTGATGGTTCGGAATCAAGATTTGTTCAGCTTTTATAGGCTTTAATCTGGACATTCATAAATTTTCAAAGACTTTTGATAAAGTTGGTTATAAACTAATAGGCCTGTATGATGTGACCACGTTTGGGTCTTTACAAGGTTTTGGAAGCATTAAAATTTGAGAATTTTTCCATTCGGTGGGGAAATAAGTTAACGTTAACAAAGGTTACAAATGTAAGTGATGTATTTTAGGCCTATTGACGGGAGTTCTTTTAACATCTTGCCAGTAATTTATCATGTTCCTTGTTGGCAGGTTCAGTTGTAAGTCTGAATTTACATAGCCAACTATTTCCGAATTTTTTTCATCTGAAGTTTCAACTTGATAAGGTGTGAAGGTATTTACTAAATGCGACACGAAAGTGTATGCCTTCTCCTTTTGGTTTCTCCCAGGTACCATCATTTTTCTTCAAGGATGCCTCATGTTTTTGACAGCGCTTTGTATTTTTTAAGATTTTCCATAGCGCATAGTCGGTGTCCTCATTTTATTTTTATTATTTTTTTTTTTGCAGAAGTCTTGTTTTTTATTTTATTAATTCTAGGTAGAATATTTTTATTTTTGACTTTATGGATGGCATATCACATGTTTTTAATTCGTTTGGCAAGTTGTTAAATGTTTTAATTGACGTATAATAGATTCCGTCTAAGCCATTGAATTTATTTATGCGATTCGTGTTACGTATTAGGCTTGCTGTACGAGTATTATGGTTGTGTATTTCCATGTTGTGTATTAACAAAGTGTTTGTATTTATTAATTTATTTTGCATTTTAAATATTTGTATGGTTTGTGACATTTTTTTATGTAGTTCAATTATTATTATATTTTTAATAATAGCTGTATTTCAGCTGTTGACCTTCGTTTTTCAAAACAATAGAGGTTTTTGATGGTAATATTTTGAATACGTTGTATCATATTCAAATTTTTTGAGAATGTATTTCCCTATATTACGATTCCATAGGTGATAGTTCAATGAAAAAGACAATAATATATCGATCTTTTAGTTCATAGAGGAACTCTATTCTGTATAAGTTTTAGCATACCAGCAATTCTTCCACCCTTTGTTGTTATCTCGTTACATTGTTGATTCCATTTTAATTCAGAGTCACTCCACTTGAAGTGGTCACTCCAAGGTACTTATACACTTTGGTTTCTTTAATATTCATATTTTTAAACATTATATTTTGCTAAATTTGTTGCAGAGTGAGTGTTTATATCAATTTTCTTTGTATCGTCGTTGATAATTTCTTGTCAGGTCCATTATTATTGTTTTGATACGTTAGGTGCAACAAGGTATAATGCTTTTTGTTATACACTCTGCATTTTGACCAACTTGTACACGTAGCTGTAAATTGGCTATGCCGTAAACAGTTTTAACATCAATTACACTTTTCTGTTGTTGCGACTCTTTGTTGTATATTCAGAAGCTTAAATTTTTCACATGCATAAATGTTATGTGGCCCTTAACATATCATCCATAAGTTATTTATTGACCCATAGAATGTTTTAACTTTTGTTTCAGTAGTACTTGTATTGTTTTCCAAGGCTTCTAGAGTTTGAAAAAGAGATTCTAGAAACTGAAAGAAATGCACCATTGTTTGCACTTCTCTTGGATTGGTTAACGATTGTTCGTATAATCGGTGAGTGTCCAATCTCTGTGTCAGCAAAGGTATCAGGATTGGAACCCAATTGGAGGTATAAACGTCCTAACTTTGAATCGCTAATAAACATTCCTTTGATGTATCATGAAGTTTTTTTTATGGCTATGCCTGATTCTTTGTTTATTGTTCCTTTATTTAAAAATGATTTTAGCTGAGCAAAAAAAGAGTTCTTGTATTATTGAATCTTTTATCTAAAATATTCCAACCAGAATTATAATTTTCAGCTGTTACTGTTAAATTTTTAATTGTTTTACGGGTTCTCCAATGATGTCAGCCTTTAAATAATATAATTTTTGAGCTTTTCCCATGCTTTCGTTGTTGTTGATAACTTCCATAAACAAGACTCTGAAAGATTTCCGTAACTCGGTTCTTTATGTTCCTGTGACTTAACTTTCAAGAAAATTCGCTCTATCGCCTTTATAAGTTCCAATTGTTTGTTTAATTCTTTTAATATTTTTGGTTAACATACCATAACTGCAGGGATGTTTATTTCACCAGATTCTAGAATCTCCTTTGGTTCACCAAATTTATTTTATTGTAATAATAAGTTTTTACCGCGATAATAATAAAATTTATATGTCTGATCTCGTTTTATTTTCATAATTATAATTTCATAATTTTTGCCTATTTTCAGGAGAATTTTAGTCTTTTTATTTCAAATTTAGAGAAAAAGATCATGAGAAAACTGATAATTTTTTCATTTCATACTAACTTTCGCATTTTTAAACCAAAATTTCATGACATTAAGATAGACATTTATTTTTTTATTTCTTTTAAAAATTTTAACTTAATAAGCTCTTTCAAATTTCAAATTAAAACATAACTGATATACTAACCGCTAAGTTTCAAAACTTATTTAAAATGTAACTGATCACATCGTAAAAGTTTTCATTTTTCAATAATAATTTAATCTTCAAACCAAATTTTAAAACCTTTTCACATCTTCACTCTAAATTAAAATATTAAGCACTTTTATTTAACTATAAAGCTTCTCAAACCAATAAAATTCGTTTTAATTTCTAAGTCTGTTTTGCTTACCGGTGTCTTGGATGCCATAAATTCCTCTCGTTATAACGATGTAGGACTTTCCCACAAAAGTGTGTTGTTTTTTTAATTTTATTGGATAAATACCTCGTTCGCCAAGTAACCCAGCTAAATCAGCTGGGTTACTTGGCGAACTGACATCATACCAACTTTCCACGCCAATGAGAGCCTGAATTTCAGCTACTCGATTTCCAATAAATGTTTTCCAACGGTTTGGAGTAGATTTTAGCCATGATAATACAATAGTTGAGTCTGTCCAAGCAAATTTTTCAATATTGTCCATGTTCAAAGCCCTTTGAACTTCCTTTTGTAATCTAGCTAATAATAATGCTCCGTTTAATTCTAATCGTGGTAAAGAAAGTTGGGATCTTAAAGGCGCCCCCTTTGTTTTTGCAGCTATGAGTGTTACACTAATATTTCCTTCGTTTGTTATTGTTCGAAGATAACTATCTATACTATGCCTTCTTACGGAAAGTGGTGTAATATCGCGCATCAAATTATAACAAATTGTAACATGTTTAGGTTTGTCTGCATTTGCAAAAAACAAAAGAAAAATAAAAACATTCATTTTAAATTAAAATGTATGTGATAGCCATTGAATTGTAATACTTGTTGGTGTAAAGTTTGAAATAGTGATTTTTGGTGTAATTTCTTTAAATTTTATTTTAACAGCTTTTTTTTCTAAAAATTAAATTCTTGGAATTTTTAGAAGTTTTTAACAACAAAGTAAAATTTTAAAATAAAGTGTAATTTAAAGTATTCTTATAACTCATTAAGTTTTACTTTTAACAGAAAATATCTAATGTAAGTACTATTGAGGTTAAGGCGCGCACTGATTTTGGGGTAAAATCGCACTTGCGTGAAATTATCCCAATGTTAAAGATTTTTATTTTGTTAAATTTCAATATTATAGAAGCCACGAAATTATAAGGGAAAGATGGATAGCTGTTCCTGGACCAAATAATATTTTGGAAAGGCCATTAAGAGCATCAAAGATAAAACTTTGTCACAAAGAGGTGCTGCTGAAAAGTAATTGATTTCAGAATTAACATTACGTGGATATTTAAAAAACGAATCACTTTCAATTTCAAATGGTATGGGTAAAAAGCGTATGTTTTTTGAAGATATGCAAAAACAGCTAGCAACACATTTGATCAGATTATCAAATCTATTTTTTGGACTAATACCAAGTGAAACAAGACGGCTAGCTTTTGATTTTGCTCAAAAAAACAATATTAAAAACAACTTTAATAAAGCTAGTAGAATGGCTGGTCTTGACTGGCTTCGTTTGTTTTTAAAAAGAAATCGGGAAATTAGTTTACGGAGACCTGAAACTACCAGCTTAAATAGAATAACAGCTATCACTATATGTGAAGTAGAGCTATTTTTTAAAAATATATTAGCCATGCAGGAAAAATATGATTTCGCACCCTCAAAAATTTTTAATATCTATGAAACTGGCTTTACAAATGTCCAAAGGCTCAATCGTCGAAGTTTTTCAGTGAAATTTATTTGTGAACTTTTTTAATTTAATTTAAATATACTGTGATTAAGCCTATTTCTTTGCAACCTAGAGTGAGGCTGCTCTAGGTACGGTATAAATAATTTTTATAAAAGTAAAAATCAGTAAAAAATAGAAAATTAATTAATAAAAAAATAAATGTAATTAAATAATAAATAAATAATGAGCTTTAAATTTAAACTAAATTAATTAATTGACTAAAAACAAAACATTTTTTGAACGAAACATTTTTTAAAATGAGCAGGTTTAAGAAACCCGAAAGTGCCACGGAAAGTGTAGTGTTACAAGTACGTGCATAAATGTAATTAACTATTTTAAAAGTAAAAAAAAATATACAAAAATTTTTTTGCATTTTAATTAATAACTTTAAATTTAAATTAATACTATAAAAAGGAAGAAACAAACTAAATCAATAACTAATTATTATAAGCTAAATCTAATTATTTAAATATAAACTTTTTACTATAAAAAAAGAATTTACCGTGATTATGCCTATTTCGTCGATACCTAGGGTGAGGCTGCTCTAGGCACGGTAATATTAATAGAAAAATATAATAAAAACATTTGTTAAATAGTGAAAAATTCAAAAAGAACGACAGAAATCCAGTTAACAAATCCAGTTCCAGCTGAGAAGAAAATTCGCACGTACTTGGACTCACAGAAAACACGATTCGTGTCACTGTGTGGGACTAGTGAGGTAATTGGCTTAAAAAGAAATAGGAAACGAGGCCCCGAGTAGTACAAATTGAGACAAAAAGAAGCTTACGTATTGTAGAATTATTAATTTTTACGGAGAATACGTAAGCAGCCGCCTATTTTATTGCCTCATTGGCGACAGACGGTTTCAACAACACCCAGACAAATGTTGCGCCTTTGTGTAATATTGTAAGTAAAGACATTTATTTTTATTATTATTTTTTTGTATTATCTCTATTTTTCTGTAAAAATAAAAAAAAAATAAAAAAAAAAATCTTGGAAAAAAGTTTTATAAAAAGAATAAATCCTTCCTCTGTCATGTTAAAAGTCGATTCAGATACCGAAGATTTTACTACTCATTATATCAATCTAATAAACAAAATTAAGACAGTGAATAAAAAGGTATTTATCAATAAAAAATTCAGAAAAAAAATAAAGAGAATAAAAATTTTTAAAGAAAAATCTGCCCAAAATAAATAAATTTTTTATTTTTTCCATAAAAATAAAGGAAATTTATTAAAGAAAGACTTATTGGATTTTTCGTAAATAAGTATCCACATCTGTATGGAGAAAAGAAAAATCCAATATCGACAAAAAATGAAAATAATTAATTAAAATTTTCTAAATACATATAATTGAATTGTGGCCAAAAATAAAAATATTAAAGAGGAAAAAGAATAAATAAATAAAAAAAAAATAATAAAAATTGAAAAACATAAAATTTAAATTGTTAGAGTTTTTCCGTTAATAAGTATCCGCATCTGTACGGAGAAAAGGAGACTCTAATTAAATTAAAGCTTAGAAAGGTAAGACTCTAATAAAACGAAAAAATTCTAATAAAAGCAGAAGATATCTAAAAAAAAAAAATGGCTTTAATCATAAAAAAAAAAAGTAAAAAGCGCTATAAAAATTAAATTTAGAATTTGAAAATCTCAATCTTTTCACTGATAATTATTAATTTTTCAAATATTACTAAATAACTAACAATTAACAATATTAATTAATTTTAAATTGTTGATTTTTGTAAAATAAACATTTCTTTGTAATAATTTCATTTTCTTTGTTTTAAGATTTCGAAATAGGGAAATATATAATCTTAATGTAAACTTATTAACTAGAAAAACATATTTCGAAATTAAGTTATGACTTTGTAAGATAAGGAAATGAAATTAATTTTGAATTCTTGGACTAATTTGTGAAGTATAAATATTGGTAATATTATAAGAATTTTTGGTATTCTAAATATAGAAGTAGAAGAATAAAGTCAAATTAATATAAAAGGAAACTTATTTTTTTATTTTTTAAAATTATTATTATTTTTTTTATTTTAAATAAAACGGTAAAGTCGTTTAACTTACATAATTTCCAGTATATGTTGGTTGTTTTAAACTTTCTCTCTTGTTGAAATACTCTTGCAACTGCTAGTTCTCTAGATCCCTGTAATTCTTTAAAATTAGTATGTTGGCGAAATTGTAATAGTACAGTATATGTTCCATTTTTTTAGCGCAGAAGTGTGAATTTGAAATCAACTTCCAACTCTATTTCTTCAGCTGTTGTAGTTCTCTTTGGTGAAAGCTATTCACTTTCCTAATATTTACTTAGTTCTTTGCTAATTCAGCTTCACCAAAAAAACAGTTAATTTTTATTTTTTTTTCCCATTATTATTTATTTAATTTAAACAAAAATAAAATTAGTACAACAGAATTATAATTAATAAATACAAAGTACAATTTTTGACCTTCGCGCTGATCGCTGTCTGGTCTTCTAATTTTATAAATTCTTTTATTTAAATTTAAATGCAAACTGTCATTAATTAACAAAAATGATATAGAACAGAAAAAAATAATAAAAAAACAAAAAGGATCATTCATAATAAAAATAAAAATCATTTATCACCCAAAAATTTGGATACATTTTATAGTACATATTTTTATATTTTTATATACATTCATTTTATTTTGATTTTTTTTTTTTTGCTTCCTTATTAATTAGGATTAGTGTGTTAATATATAGTTATATGTTATGTTAGTATAGTATTATGTTAGTATATTATTTACTTTAGATTTTATTTTGATTTTGGTTTAATTTTAGCTCTAAATAACAAATTCTACATTATATGTACATGCAATACGTATAAAGAACTGATTAGTATTTCTTTCACTTTCTTTTTAAAAATGGCAATATTAGCTATTTCTTTTATAGAGGCTGGTAGTTTATTATAGAGTTTTAAGCAATTATATAGGCAGCTATTTCTTTGTTTGTCTGTTTTGGATAGTGAATAATAAAAGTTAGATTTATTTCTTGTATTATAGATGTGTATGTTAATATTTCTATTCAGAATAAAGTTGTGTTTGATCAAATTATTAATTATTTTAAAAACGATCATGTATAGTTCCTTCTTACCAATATTTACTAAGCTGAGATACTTATCTGTATAGAGTAATCGAGAGGGATGTGTTGTAAGGAGATTATTTATTATTTTAATAGCTTTTTTGTTAAGCTTATCCAATCTTGCTAAATATATAGGAGGTGACCTATTACAAATCGAATTTACGTAGACTAAATTCGAAACAATGAAGGACGAGTTAATGCAGTATAGAGATTTCTTATTTAAATATTTCCTCAGTCTCTTTCATTAACAGTACCGAAATCCTTAACTATTGCATTGCTTATCTCTTCTTCACTGCCACAAACATATTTTATTACCGTGTCATCTGCGTAAAGCTGAATTATTCTTTTGAGCTTCAAGGAAGCAATATCATTTGTATATATTTTAAATAAATCTGGCCCTAAAATGGATTCGTGTTGAAAGCCTTTACTAATCCCCTTTTTGGTACTTAACATTTTTACAATGCGCACCCTTTGTGTTCTTTCGTCTAAATAAGACTTGAAAAGGGTTAAATGTCGATGATTGAATTTTAACAGAGAAAGTTTGTGAAGTAGAATGTCATGATCGACACAGTCAAACTCATTTTTCAAGTCGAGAAACACAAAGGCCGTATAATTTTTTTCATCCATACTTTTCGTTCATCGAATTCATTCAATTCGAGGCATGCAGCTACGGTATTTGAATTTTTTTCAATGCCAAATTGAGATTCAAAAAGTACGCCATTTGTACTAAGAAAATGCGATAATTTATTTTTAATTATTTTTTCAAAAATTTTTGATAGAGTAGTTAAAACAGAAACCGGCCGATAACTATTTGGGTCTAATTTGCTGCCATTTTTATAAAGCGGTGTAACTATATGCGGCTTTCGCGAGCTCATTGAAACCCGATTGAAACGAATTATTAACAAATTCAGTTATTATCGGAACCAGCCGAGGAGAAAATTTAACTAAAATTTTAGCTAATATACCATCATGACCGTTAGCCCCAGAAAGATTTAAAGTTTTTATTATTGCCATTACTTCTTCATTGCTTGTTGGTGTTAATTCAAAATTCGATTGTGTATTATGCCCAAATAACCTAACAAGTGATCTATCAATGAAATGCTCATGAAATATTCAGTGGGCTTACTTACTTACTTACATACTTACTTACTTACTTACAGTTCGCTTAGACCCCAATTTGACCTGAAATTATTGTATTATTATGTTCAATTAGTTTTAAAGTTTCTAAGTTCGCAGTATCTCTGTTTAACATGATTTGTTTGTATACATCCCACAAGTTTTTCCCGCTTGTAGAATTTTTGTCTATTAAACCTGAATAATGTTTTTTTTTCCTTGTCAACTTTTCTTCTAACTTTATTTTTATATTCTCTGTATAAATTTTATACATGATTATCGTTAGTTATCGTTTTAAATTATTTTTGTATGCTTTTGTGTCAATAGTTTTAAACTTGCTACAAAAACATCAAAATTTACAAAATCCTCCAGACTATTACAGAAGGGATCATTTCCTAATGTATTGTAATCAATAATGGTTTTTGTAGTGCTAGCAGATCTTTTTGAGGTAGAAATGTGGTTCAGATTTAAAAGCAGCATTCTGTTATCTGATAACCCTGTACCCGAGACATTTAAATTGTAGGTATATTTGACAATATCTATTATACAATGGTCTGCAATAGTTCTTAAAGTGTTTCCTATTCCTGTGGCGTAGTCTACTAAGATTTTATTACATATTATATAACCATTCAAAGAGAGAACTTCACTATGATGTTTTACTTATCTGTTATTTTCATTTAGGATATTTATGTTGAAATCGAAGATTATAGAGTTTTTAAACTATTTTGTAATATTATTTATTTTTTCTATAAAGTTATTCAACACAACATTTATTCGACCAATAAATCATGTTGAATTGATATGAATTTAACAATATCAGTAATTAATTGATTTATATAAACAATAAAAAGTTAAAAATAACTAAAACAACCAAGAAATTTAGTTAATCCACAAATCAATAATTGTATTGTATTTTCTGGAACATCAGTTTTTACTTCATCTTATAAAATGTACCCAAACTTGGTTTTCTGTGCTATAGGAGTACATGGCTTTCCCCACATCACCTTATTTTGAATTATTTGACAAAAAACATCAGCTCCTAAAATTACATCTATTCTATTTGGTATATAGAAAATTAGATCTGCTAGTTCTAAACATTTGATATGTTTCCAATTTTGATAGGAAGTTATATTTTCTGATGGCAAATAGCCGATCAATTGTGGTAAGACTACTACTTTGGCCACGCATGAAAATGATGTATTCGATCTCGCATATGTAGTTGTTCACAGAACATAAACATAATAATAAAATCTAAACTTATATTAATAAAATATACTATTTAACATTAATGAAAATGCCCGCATGAAGACTTTAAATGACTATTGAAAAACGGCTGTTGAAAATAATGCAGAAATCAATCAATTGAAAGAGAGTGCTCCAGAACATCCTTATTTTAAAACAAAGATTTTGAAATATCAATAAATTTGGTTAATGAACTTAAGGGGATTCTAGAAGCTGCTGAAACAAACGCCCCTGCAGTTAACATTGCAGCAGTTGAAACTTATAAAGGCGGTAGAGCGAATATATCGGAAAGTTAAGGAACAGGAATATAAAGAACCGAATCTGGGTTTTATTAATGTTAATTTGAAAACATTAGAAGAGTATTGGTAATTAATGATGAAAAACCACATGGACATAATTGGAGATAAGTCTTTTCAACATGAGCATTTTGAAATAAGTTGATATATTGTATATGGGGACAATTATTGAACTCAACAATAAATTAACGAGATTATCTGCAGCTCCAGCAGTTCGAGCCCAAAGATAATCAAATCAAGATAAGAGTGTGACCTTGTCAAAAATTGACATTCCAAAATTCTCAGGGAGTTATTCTAACTGGAAATCTTTCAGAGACTTGTTTATGAAAGTTATCAACAACAACTCAACCATAGGAACCGCTCAACAATTCTATTACTTAAAAGCTAACATCACGGGAGAACCCGCATAATTAATTAAACATTTATCAGTAACAGGTGAAAATAATGATTCTGCTTGGAATATTTTAGATAAAAGATTCAATAACACAAGAACTCTTTTATCTGCTCAACTAAAATCATTTTTAAATCAAGGGACAATACACAAAGAATCAGGAATGGCCATAAAGAAGCTTCATGATACATCAAAAGAGTGCTTATTAGCTATTCAAAGTTTGAACGTTGGTACTTCAAATTGGGATTCAATCTTGATACATCTGCTGACACAGAGATTGGACAAAGAAACTCATCGGTTATACGAACAATCATTAACCAATCCAAGAGAAGTGCACAACATGGAGCATTTCTTTCGGTGTTTAGAATCTCGTTTTCAAACTCTGGAAGCCTTGGAAAACAATACAAACACTACTGAAACAAAGGTTAAAACATTCTGTGGGTTAATAAATAACTTATGCATAATATGCCAAGGTACACATAAAATTTAAGCTTCTGAATATACAACAAAGAATCGCAATAACAAAAAAGAATAAACTGTTTACCGCCCGCTTGGTAATTTTACAGCTACGCGCACAAGTTGATCAAAATGCAGAGTGTATAACAAAAAGCATTATACATATATACCTTGTTGCACCTAACGTATCAAAACAACAATAATGGACCTGACAAGAAATTATCAACTGACAATGCAAAGAGAATTGATATAAACACTTACTGTGCAACAAATTTAGCAAAACGAAAGGTCATTTTACCCACAGCGGTGATAAAAATACAAAGATTAGATGGACGTTATACGGAAGTTGGAGCGCTTGTTGATCAAAGTTCTCAGACCACTTTGATTTCAAAAAATACAGTACAACGTTTGCAACTGCCCAAACACAAAGTATAGTTCAATACGGTTTCAAACTTTCGTAGAAATTACATTAAAATCGAGATTGAATACGTTTTTTTTATGCGTGACCAAATCATTAGTCTTACCAAAGTTGACCGTCTATTTGCCCTCAGAAAATGTAACTTCCTATCACAATTGGAAACATGTCCGAAGTTTAGAACTAGCAGATCCAAATTTCTATATCCTAAATAGAATAGATATAATTTTAGGAGCTGATGTTTTCTGTCAAATAATTCAAAATAAGGTTATAAGGGGAAAGCCAGGAACTCCCATAGCATAGAAAACCAAGTTTGGTTATATTTATTAGGTGAAGCAAAAGGGGAGGCTCCAGAGAATACAATTAACTACTTTATTGGTGACTCTGACATTAGCAAAGAACTAAATAAATTTTGGGAGAGTGAAGAGCTTTCACCAGAGAGAACTGCAACAGCTGAAGAAATAGATTGCGAGGTTCATTTCAAAACCACGCTTAATTAATTTAACATTTAAATTTTTATCTATGTAACATCTTTAGGGTTAATTAAAATTACAGTTTTACCTTTAATAACTTTAATACATTCTTTTTAATATAAATTTGTTGTAATATGATTCGTATGAACTTAATGTAGAACATTTTAAAACATTTTTTGTATAAATTAATACTTTTAATTGAAAATATTTAAATGTTGTGTCAGCTAATATAGTTGCAATTCAATTACATTATTGAAAGTTAAAATTAGTATTTTTAACGTATTGTATCATAATATCAACCTAATTAAAATTGTATTTAATAAACGAATTTTGTATTAAATTTTATCATTAATAAAAGCTTAATTACAAGAAAACATTGTTTTATTGTGAAGCAAACAGTAATTTCCACGCAATTTTACTATACAAATATACCGGATTTTGTATTGCCAATTCCCAACACGATTGCATGTACCTTGTGTTTGGGCAGTTGCAAACGCTGTACTGCGTTTTCTGAAATCAAAGTGGCTTGAGAAGCTTGATCAACAAGCGCTCAGAGTTCCGTATAGGATCCACCTAATCTTTGTATTTTTGTCACCGCTGTGGATAAAATTACCTTTCGTTTTCCTTTCATTTTCATTTCATTTATTTATTTATATCTCTAAATAAGCTTAACTCGTACAGAGCATGTACACTACATTCTTACAAATTACTCATTATAATAGTAATGTAATATTATTAGCAAAAACAAATACCTAATGTAAATGCAAGAGAAAGAAAAAATATTAAAAAATCAGAAAAAATCATAGTGAAATTAAAAATACATTATAGTTAATATATTTAAATAGAAGAATTCATTATTAAAAATTTGCAGGTGCATCATTTGTTTTATTTAATTACCTTTTTTCTTATTTATTTATTTATTTTTTTTTTGCAGAGCTCTTGTTTTTTATTTTATTAATTCTAAGTAGAATATTTTTATTTTTAACTTTATGGATGGCATATCACATGTTTTTAATTCGTTTGGCAAGTTGTTAAATGTTTTAATTGACGTATAATAGACGTATAGATAGATTTTTTATATGATTTTTGCCTATTTTCAGAAGAATTTTAGTCTTTTTATTTCATATTTTATTTTACATAGAAAAAAGATAATGAGAAAACTGATCATTTTTTTCATTTCATACTAACTTTTGCATTTTTAAACCAAAATTTCATGACATTAAGATAGACATTTATTTTTTATTTGTTTTAAAAAGTTAACTTAATAAGCTTTTTTAAATTTGAAATTAAAACATAACTGATATACTAACCGCTAACTTTCAAAACATATTTGAAATGTAACTGATCATCATTTGTTTTATTTAATTACCTTTTTTTCTTATTTATATATTTATTTATTTATTTTTTATTTTATTTATTTTTTTTTTTTGCAGAAGTCTTGTTTTTTATTTTATTAATTCTAAGTAGAATATTTTTATTTTTGACTTTATGGATGGCATATCACATGTTTTTAATTTGTTTGACAAGTTCTTAAATGTTTTAATTGACGTAAGTAGTAGATAGGTAGGCACTTGGGCCAGACAGGTCAGTAGGTCAAGGTCACCCGGAAGTAGGTCAAGGTCACCCATAAATAGGTCAAGATCACCCGGAAGGCCAGACAGGAAGTATGTCAAGGTCATTTTAAAAGTAAGTCAGACTGGCGGCGATAGTCAGTTGTTTATAAAGATTGTATACTTGGTTTAAGTAATAGGTATGCAGGAAAATAGTAGGAAAAAAAAAAAATGCTTTTTCATACAATGTAAAGAGAAAAAAAAAATATACCTATACGTTTCTTTAAAATTTAAAAAAGTGCAAACTGGTTTTTTACATCTTAGATGAAGAATCAACAAAATTAATGCAATTTTGAGATGCAGTTTTTTTCTTGTTTTTTCTTGTTTTTATGAAGTATTTAAAGAAGAGGAAATAAAAACCATTAATTAATTGCGAGTATCACCGTATAAGATTTTATTGTTATGTAAGAATGTTGACAAAAATATGAATAAAAAGAAAACAAACAGAAAATCAAAAATATCTAACATGTGGTTTAAGTAATAGGCGTAAATGGATATAGTAAGAAAAAATGCGTTTTTATAAAATGTAAAGAGAAAAATTTAAACAAATTAATTGTACCTATGCGAATTTTTAAAATTAAAAGAAAAAAGTGCAAAGCTGGTTTTTAAATCTGAATCAACCTTGACCAAATTAATATTTTGAGATGAATTTTTTTCTTTTGTTTTTTGTTCTGATGAAATATTTAAAGAAGAGGAAAGAAAAAATTATTAGTATTTTAAGATTTTATTGATATGTAAGAATGTAGAACAAAAAAGATGTATTCTTATGTTGTGTTAAAAAAAAAAAAATAAAACAAATTTATTTATATGTTTGAAATAATTTTTTATTTAAAAATATTTTACAATTTTATAGAAATCTGTGCTGTTTTAATCTAACATTTTTTCTTTTAAAAGATACATATATACATTATAACAATTTTTAACAGCACATCTGAAATTGTTGTTTAATAAGTGTATAGGACATTTGATTTAAAGTTATCAATCTTTTAACATAAATTTTTTCAGCTGACTCTAAATAGTGTTTTAATATGCATTTTACATCTAAATATTCAACTAGACCGTTATTCCATTTAAGTCCATTTATATTATTTTCGCAATACTGGTTATTATATTTCATATCCGGACTAAGTTCCTCTGAGGGGTACGGTGCTTTGAAGTGATAGACAGTTGGAATTAAACTTCCTTTTTCAAGTATGCCTAATTCTTTTAGGAAATATTGCTTTTCATTTCCTTGTAAAAATTGTAGGTCAACTATGAGAACTCGTTTAACCATGTCGACGGTTTGTGTAAGAATACTCATTAGAATAAATAAATTTACATTTATATTCACTTCGGCAAAAGAGCTTTTCATATAAATATAGGTTAACAGTGCTATTTTTAACTAATACAACTATGCTATTTCATCCATTTACAATCATGGTAGCGGGGCCATCATGCTGTGGTAAAACCACTTTTATTCATAATTTAATAAAGTATAAAAAAGAAAATATACAACCACATATTAATAAAATTATTTGGTGTAATCCAGACAAAAATGCCGTTCCAAAATATTTAAAAAATGTGGAATATAGTAACACTATTCCGGATTTTAATGACAATAAAGAACCTTTGTTAATTATTATCGATGATATGATGTTAAATTCCCATGATAAGTATGTATGTGATTTATTTACTAGAGGATCACACCATAGAAATTTATCTATAATATTTGTAACACAAAATGTTTTTCACCAGGGTAAATTTTCAAGAGATATTTCGCTTAACTGTAAATATCTAGTACTTTTCAAAAATCCAAGAGATAAATCGCAGATATTAGCTCGCCAAATATATCCCAATCAAATCAAAGCATTTGAAAAAGTATATAATGAAGTGACGTCAGAACCATACGGGTATATATTAATAGATCTTACTCAAGACGTTAATGATATATTTCGATTAAGAAGTGATACATTTGGAAAAGGTTTGTGTTTTTGTACAAGAGATCAATTAGAACAATTTGGCAAAGAATATGAAACGTTTGAAGGTCAACCGTCATATATTGCACCTATTAAAAAGCTCTAAACCGCAATTTCAGAAAGTAATTATAAAACATTGTGACCCTGAAGTAATCAAAACATTTTGTGAAATTGCTTTAAATATTTTAAAAGGTAATTGTAATCTAAGTAAAAAATCAACAACCCAATTACGAAAGTGGGAATTGAAAAAAGAAAAGGAAAAGGAATTGAGATCCCTCATTTGCCGCCAAAAATCTATAAATAATAAAAGAAAAATCATTATTCAACGTGGTGGATTTTTACCTACACTTCTTGGTGCAGTACTATCAGGGATAATCGGAAATTTTATAAAATGAATAATACAACATTTAACAAAATGATTATACTAAAACCCGAGATTTATGAGAAAATGAAACAAAATGCAGACTTTGAATTAAATGAGTTGGATAAAAATATGAAAAAAATATTGTTAAATAAATATCTAACAGACACTCAAAAATGGTATTTATACAGACAAAATTTATTTAAAATAAGAAACAAAAATAGAGTACTTCCTAGAAATAAAGAGGAGAAAGTAAAAATTACGGAAACAAAAGGTACTCAAACTCGTGCAAAACCAATGTATATAGATGCGGAAGCTCAATCGCATTATCCTGAATATAAGAATGTAGGAATACAAGTTGTTCCTAAAGAAGAAGAAGTATATGAAAAAGAAGCTGATGACGAAGTATTTGATGATGAAATTCAGGAAAATGTTTTAACAAAAGCATTGTCAGCTGCTTCAGTTGGAGAACGCCTTAGAAAAAGAAAATCAATTAGAAATCAAAATGTACAAATTTTTGAAACTGATACAGGGGACATTATAACTGTTCCTTTAGATAGCCCAAGCCCACCAACGAAAAAAGAAAAAACTATAAATAGCAAAGAGTTGAATAATTCATCAAGACGTGTTTTAAGGTCAGGAGTAGGTAATACTCAAACAGAACTTAATTTTCCAATTCGTAAGAATAAATCCGCAAGCTCATGGACAACATACAAGTAAATGATGAATTTTATGCCACTTTACTCAGTGATTCATCTATGAACTATTATCCAGAAAATTCATTATCATCTTTTACAAATAAAATGAATAAATACATGTGTGATTCAAGGTGGAAAGTCGGTATTTCAGAAATGTATGTTAATGATTTCGTTCCAAATGTGTATGGTGAAGAATGGGAAAAAAGTACTCAAATATTTATTAAAGGTATGCAGAAAGATATGATAGGGGTTGGAACATCATATATTCCATACATAGAAAAACAAATGATATGCGACTGGAAAGTTTTTCTACTACCAACACTAATTCAAAATATACGCCCACTTAATAGGTTTACAAGAAAAGAAGTTGAACGACAGTTGATTTGGGGAATTTTTAATTTTATAAACGATGAAGTTCATTATACACAACCAATAAAAGCTGAGGAGATGCCTAAAAATTTAAGTTACACCACAATATGTGTTACTAAGCCTAAAATAGATATAAAAATAAGAGCAAATTACGCTTATACCCTCGAAGGACTTTTGACAACATGTTTCAATCAAGTATCTTTTAAAGTTACAGATTTTAAAAAATATAAATCACGTGTAATAGAAGCTTTCAAAACTTTTATAGATAGTGTACAATTGATTCCCATTAGTAAACCAGATATGTTTTTTATATACACAGATATAATTGAACCGCAAAAACTAGGTGATAAAGATATAAGGTGTTTAAGATCTGTTAACATACAAAATTCTTTCACTGATAGTGTAAAAGAATTCAATAATATTCAATATTGCAATGTGGAGAAATCATTTAATAACATTTCATTACTTTTATGTGATAAATATGGATACAAAATAAACTTTTCCAATAGTTCAATTCCAACAAAAATTGTATTACATTTTAAAAAAGTATAAATAAAAGCGATTTTACAAAACTATATATTATTTTATTTTATTCATTATGGAGAGAGCGTACTACAAATATTATTTAGTTCAATCAGGAAAAGGTCTTGAGGATATTGGTCCTTTGTTACACTCAATTGTACCTTACCAAAGGGGACGAGGGTTAGGGAGCTTTTTCGGTGGTCTTTTTAGATATTTAAAACCAATATTTACGTCTGGAGCTAATATATTTAAAAAAGAGGTTATTAACTCTGGTATTAATGCATTATCTGATATTGCCACAGGGGCAAATGTAAAAGAAGTGGTTCAAGATCGAAGTAAAGAGATAATGAAAAATGTAAGACGAGGTGCAGTTCGGAAACTCAATGAAATGTATGGACAAGGCAAAAGAAAACGAAGAAAATCTATAAAAAGACCTCTCATTAATAATTTAAATTATTTTACGTCGAAGCGACGCAAAGTTAATAACAAAAACAAACAAAAAGATATTTTTGAATAATTATGATTGAATGTATGAAATCAGAGCTTGATATTTTTAAAACACAGCCTATTCAGTCAAGTATTTTACGATCTGAAGAAGTTTCCTATAACCCTATTGCTTCTTCAGATAATCCGTCTGTCATAGAATTTGTTTCACTAGGGCACGGTGATACATATAGAGACTTGTCTTCGACATATCTAAAATTAAAAGTACAAATTTCAAAGAAAGATGGAACTCAATGGAATAAAGATAAAAAAACTGATGGAACACCTATACAACAACCAAGTGCAGTTAATAATATGCTACATTCATTAATAAAACAATGTAATGTTCAACTAAATGGAAAGAATATATCTCCATCAGATGGCAATTATCATTACAGAGCTTATATTGAATCATTGTTAAATTATGGTACGGATGCCGCTACAACGCATTTGGAGTGTGGTGGATGGATGCTAGATAAGCCAAATATAGCAAAAACAGATAATAGTGGTTCAAAAGAACGTCAAAAATTATACCAAAATAGCAATGTAGTGGAACTTATGGGGAAATTACATTTAGATATGTTTAACCAACCTACACTTCTCATAAACAATGTCGATGTTCGAGTTGTCCTAACATTAGAAAAACCAGATTTTTACATCTTTGCAGATGATACTGATGAATCTCAACTGAAAATTTTAGAAGCCACTTTATTTATGAGACATGTAACAATTAATCCTAGTGTGCTATTAGCCAATAATGCTGTATTGGAAAAAACTAATGCCAAATACAATTACAAACGGGTAGAGGTAAAAACTTTTACCATTCCACAGAATAGTTCATCAATATCACTTGATAATGTTTTTATTGGACAGTTGCCAAACACAATCATTTTTTGCATGACAGAAAATACAGGTTACTCTGGAAAAAGGTCAAAAAACCCATACAATTTTAAACATTTTGATATTTCACAATTTGTGTTAAACGTAAATGGTGTTCAAATACCTAATTCAGCAATTGAAACCAGTTTTTCAGATGAAAATAATTGCTGTACAAGAGCATACAGTACACTTTTTTCAGGAACTGGAATTTACCATAATGATAAAGGTCATCAGATAACAAAAACCATGTTTAGTAATGGGTTTTTCATTCTAGCTTTTGATTTAACTCCAGATTCATCATATCTAAATGTAATTTCCCCATAAGTTCCACTACATTGCTATTTTGGTATAATTTTTGACGTTCTTTTGAACCACTATTATCTGTTTTTGCTATATTTGGCTTATCTAGCATCCATCCACCACACTCCAAATGCGTTGTAGCGGCATCCGTACCATAATTTAACAATGATTCAATATAAGCTCTGTAATGATAATTGCCATCTGATGGAGATATATTCTTTCCATTTAGTTGAACATTACATTGTTTTATTAATGAATGTAGCATATTATTAACCGCACTTGGTTGTTGTATAGGTGTTCCATCAGTTTTTTTATCTTTATTCCATTGAGTTCCATCTTTCTTTAAAATTTGTACTTTTAATTTTAGATATGTCGAAGACAAGTCTCTATATGTATCACCGTGCCCTAGTGAAACAAATTCTATGACAGACGGATTATCTGAAGAAGCAATAGGGTTATAGGAAACTTCTTCAGATCGTAAAATACTTGACTGAATAGGCTGTGTTTTAAAAATATCAAGCTCTGATTTCATACATTCAATCATAATTATTCAAAAATATCTTTTTGTTTGTTTTTGTTATTAACTTTGCGTCGCTTCGACGTAAAATAATTTAAATTATTAATGAGAGGTCTTTTTATAGATTTTCTTCGTTTTCTTTTGCCTTGTCCATACATTTCATTGAGTTTCCGAACTGCACCTCGTCTTACATTTTTCATTATCTCTTTACTTCGATCTTGAACCACTTCTTTTACATTTGCCCCTGTGGCAATATCAGATAATGCATTAATACCAGAGTTAATAACCTCTTTTTTAAATATATTAGCTCCAGACGTAAATATTGGTTTTAAATATCTAAAAAGACCACCGAAAAAGCTCCCTAACCCTCGTCCCCTTTGGTAAGGTACAATTGAGTGTAACAAAGGACCAATATCCTCAAGACCTTTTCCTGATTGAACTAAATAATATTTGTAGTACGCTCTCTCCATAATGGTGTTGTAAATGGTAACGTAAATGGTGTTCAAATACCTAATTCAGCAATTGAAACCAGTTTTTCAGATGAAAATAATTGCTGTACAAGAGCATACAGTACACTTTTTTCAGGAACTGGAATTTACCATAATGATAAAGGTCATCAGATAACAAAAACCATGTTTAGTAATGGGTTTTTCATTCTAGCTTTTGATTTAACTCCAGATTCATCAGGAAATGAAGTGTGTCAAAGTCTACTAAATCAAGGTACAGTTAGAATTGAGGCAAGACTATCAAAACCACTTACATCTACACTGACTGCTATTGTTTATGGAGAATTTGATGCAAGTTTACAAATTGATAAAAACCGAAATATATTCTCAAACCTATAAATAGCATATATAAAAGTAAATTTGAATATTTGACAAAATGTCACTGTCTTGTGCACTTCTGGATGTAACATTTTGTAGTGATGATAATAATACCTTGTTTGCGAAAGATATTTGTATAGTTGGTTTTAAAGAACCTTGTAAAAAGTTTGTAAAAGAGCTCAAGTATAAATTTCCAACTAGGGATTTTATAAATGATAATTTTGATAATTACTCTTTTGGAACTGTGTACAACGATAAAATAAATAAAGAGCTCTGTCAAATACTAGAAAAATTTGATGTTATTATAACAAATAAAAAAATCAAAAAAGAGTTTTTATCTAATTATATTAAAGAAACAACTAAAGTATATGACTTGAATCAATTTGATTGATGAATACCCTAGAGATAAGTGACGTATTAAGATGTAACAAACACACACGTAAATTTTTTAAAGGAGTTTTTGCTCTGGATCAACTCCCCAGAATAATTGAAAAACAAACTTTTTTAATTGTAAACACTGATAAATCAAAAGATCCGGGAACACATTGGTTAGCTATTTTTAAGCCAAAGAATGGCTGTGTTGAATATTTTGATTCGTTTGGTAGAAAACCAGATAAATTAGAAATTTTAAGTTACTTAAAAAATCAATGTATAATTTTTAATAAGAAACAGTTACAAAGTAACTATTCAGATGTTTGTGGGCAATATTGTTGTGTTTATACATGGTATAGATGTTGCGGTTATAGTATGAACGCTTTTTTAAAACAATTTAATAAAGAAAATCATATAGAAAATGACAAAAATATAATAAATACTTTTCACCATATATTTGAAAATTATAATATTTCTCAATCATGTCTTCCTAAGAGATATAACATTTAATAATAAACTTTAGTGTAATTAAAATAATGGAAGAGCAAAGTCCTAGCATTAATTTGTTGCTGAGTTATACATACTTTCTCAACAGAAGTCACACATTAAAAATAGTTGTCGGATTTGACACAGATTTTTTTGAAGTTGCAAGTGTTTTTCATTGGATTGGAATGAAACCAATTATTTTAAAATATCATGAATGGTGTAAATTTTATGACCTATTTCATAAAAAATTTTCCAAGCAGTCAATTAAAAATTCAAAATTATGTTTACAAAGTGGATTAAAATCTACAGTAGGACAGAATCTTAGCATTAACAAAGAGGAAGCTGACGAGTTTTACAGTTTGATCGATTTCCTACATGCAGTAGTTGCATATAATAAAACTGCAGAGCCAAATGTAAAGGAATAAATTTTGGAATTTTTTGTTGAAAAATTCTTTTCCCTGGTCAGAATGAATATTTTTTGGAGACTTCCCCTCCCTTTTAAAAATCTTTTCCATACTTTTAACTACGTCATCTGCTGCCTTTGATTGAACTTTTTCGGCATATGCATATTTTGAAAATATATCGATAACAGTTAAGAGAAACTTGTATCCATTATTTACTTTTTGATAGGCCGACATATCTACAAGATCAATTTCCCATGTATCATTTAACCCTCTTTGAGATATTTTTCGTCTCCGAAATCTACGTCTAACTGGACGATGAATTTCAGATACTATTTGAGCTTTTGACATTATTATTGAAGAGTTAAACTGCAAATGTGAATTTGAATAAAATCAGTAATATATATATATATATATATATACTGATATATATATGTAAATAAGTTTTTGGCTATATTCTGAAAATTAAAAACGGTAAAATTAAAAGATTTTGTTTAATGCTGTAATTTAATAGTTTAATACAAAATTTTTACAATATACATATTAACAATAATTTTTTAAATTTTTTTCTTTTTGAAGCCATAAGGAACTGAAGTATAATCATCTGCAAAAACTCGTTTTCTGGAATTTATTCGATATGACTTTATTTCAGGAACAGTGATGACTCTGTGATCGTATGTTCGGCGAATACTAGGAAATGTTATATTTATTTGTTGAAAGTTGTTTAATTTTTTAACTAATTGTTTCATAGAGCCAAAATTTATTTCTTGTGAAGCGTTGTAATTTAAACGAATACCTTTCACTTTGCAAACAGTTTTTTCGCATTTGGAGTTGGTACTATATATTTTGTATGCATAGTTCTTTGCACCACCACTAACAAATTCTGTAATATAGCTTCCAATTCCATATTCTTCAAGCTCATCTGTCATATCTCCTATGAAAACTCCAGTTGGAGGGTTATATTCTCCTTCACGTGCTACATATATTATTGAATCTGTATCGTAATACAAAACTCGTTCTTTTAAATTGTCTAAGTAAGAATACAATTTTAAACGAGCTTGTGTGGTAGTGTAAGCAGCTATGCAAACGTTAACTGTTGATAATGATTTAGCTGTTTCTTCTTTGTATTCCCAATTTACCAAAACTGTTTTTTCGTTTATTGGAGTTATTTGATTTACATTCTTCGAAGGATCAGTAAGAATAGTAAATAATTCATAAGGCTCATTTATTATTTCAGTTTTTGATTGATTTTCTCTCTGTCCAAATTTACCCCAGAAAGAGTTTAACATTAACTTAGCTAATGATCTAAGTCCAGGATTTTTTTCTATATCGTTAAACTGTAAATTTATGCCTTCTATTTTCGAAAATTTTTCTAAATATTTGCACTTTTCCTTTGGTGTTTTGCAAAAGCTAGGCCAGCCAGAAGCTTCTTGTTTAATTTTAAGGAACTTGTTCATCATTTCTGTAAAAATTCCTTGTTGTGATGTAAGGGGATTAAATTGTTTAACAGTATACTCCCATACCTCGTATATTTCCACAATTTTGTATCCCTGTTTAACAGCTTCTCTTACTTCATCTATAACCCACGTTCCTAAAATTGACCTACTACGATTGTCATGCGAGCAGTCATCATTATTCATTTCCAAACTACATGTTTGACAGCAGGAAAACATTAGCTTATTATTTTAATTTATAGGCAAAACCGGGTGATAGAGTTTTTCTGGGGGAAGTATCAATGCCTTTATTAATCCTTCAGTATCATTTAAATTTAATTTATTGCATTCAATTTTTCCAACATGAACTTTTGGATGACCCACTGGGAATTTTCCATATTTACACACCCAAGGATATAGTGAGCATATATCTATATACATTATTTTTTCACCAGGCGCACATTTATAATATGTTCTTGTGTTTCCTGTTCTACCGCCATAAAACACATCACGTGGTTTTAGTGGTATCAAACTTTCGTTCTCCAATTTTGCGAAAAATTCTATGTATTCTTTTGATCTCATTTCGTTTCGAAATTCACACTCCCACTTTTCAATTACTTGATAACCTATAGAGCGTAATTTATTGGCTTTGGATAATGTAGCCTCATAACGTGTTTCATATTTTTTATTATTATTATTTTTGAAACATTTTGGATGGCCAAGGTAATAACAGCCATAAAACTCAAATATTTGTTTTGTGTCTGTGCAATATCCGTCAACACGAAGACCAAAAATTACTTTTTCCTTTCCGTTACCACTATGCTGAATTTTTATTTTTCTTCGTTTTTCTTCCCACATTAACCATTTTATGGCAATGATTGACTGGTTTTCTGATAAGCGATATCCTTGTTAGGTATAAGTCCAATTGTATACGGTTTTAAAAAATTCCTTCTAAAAACCAAATTACACGCTGATGCAATTGTAGTGGCCTCTAAAAATGGCTCAACCTTACATTCTTCCAAAAATAGCTGTCTGAATTTAATACAGGCTGCTGTCAAAATTTTTACGTCATTCATACAATATTCTACAAGTTCCTTTTGGAGGTTAAAAGACTTGTTTTTATTTTCTTCATACAATTCAAGAAATTGTTTTCTTTCCGATGCACTCATTGAATTATAACAGTAATATTTACGATCGGGTAACTTTGCATTATATTTTATATTGTTTTTACGATTAAACATATGAGGAAAATATCCTTTTTTTAAATTTATATCTAAATCAAATGCCTTCGGTAAACTAGATAACGGCATTGGAAAATAGTTTAGTGAATCAATAAATTTCACGTTATCTAACAGCATTAAAATTATCTTTGTTCCCCTCATAATTAGTTTTGGTTTGATGATGGTTTTCTCTAAGATACAGTTTAATAAAAACTGATTATCAAATGCTTGTCCGTTATGTGCAATAACTACAACTTTATGAAATATCTTTCTTTGGTTGAGTATATATTCTAAGAACATTTATATTGGATTTTGTTTCAACACATGTTCTCGAAGTCCACAAAAATTGCATCTTTCAACATTAGACAATATACAATGCGTGCAACGTTGTTCAAAAATACATAAACCAGGCTGATGTTCAATTATATCCCCTATTGCAACACCTTCATGAAGTTTCTCCCCGATGATATCATCTTGAGTTGTTTCGAGATCGTAGAAAATATATAATATATTTTTAAGTTCAGCTAATTCTTTACACGGTGTAATAAAGCATTGGTGGTCTGAAGCAACATTTGTATTACAGTTTTTACACAAATGTCCATAGCATATATGAATTACGTCAGCTCTGTATACTTTAAAGCATTTTGTACAGGAATTTATTAGAGTGCAAATAGATTTTTTATTTGTAGATGATGTTGCTTTATGATTATCAAAACAATTTTGATCTTTAAAACTTCGATTGCATACATCACATTTAATATTTGGAAAATTTACGTCACATGCTGGAGATGATTTACAAAAGAAACACGACTGTTTACATCTGTGAGACAATCTATTGTTATACGGAACATTACATGTTTGGCAAAAGTAATCACAACTAAATGCTGCTGTTAATGATGTAATTACATTGAAGTGACCTTCATCGTATATCAAATTCAATCTTTTTTCCTTATCTTCTTCACCTTGAAAAATAATTGATTTTCCTTTTCCTCTGAAATCAAAAACTACAATTTGATATTTAGAGAGGTACAGTTGAAATTTTTTGAGCTCACTGATACTAGCTCCTTTTGCTGGGATGCTTACATTTGAATTTCTTATTAGTTGTAATGCTGCTTTCAACTTAAGTTTAGCTGTGTCTTTTCGCATTTTACAGTAGTCAATTGATTTTTCTATGAATGAGATAGCAACAACTAACGCACGTGGTAAGCATAAATTATCTTTGTTTTTGATTGAAATTATGCCTCTTCTTTTATTACATTCTTCTTCAAAATTGTTGTATCTTTTTCCTCTTCCACTTCCTGCTGGAAGTCGTATATATGTAACATTTATACAGAACGTATCTGTAGATAATCCTTCGGAGTTGCTTTGAAAAATGTTTGAAATAACTTCCCAAATTTCCGAAATGTCAAGATCTTTTGCTTCTTTAAAATTGATCCAGGCTGGACCACGTTCATGAAAACTTTGGCATCCAAAAGTGACACCAATTTTGTCAGTAGGATCAACATTGTCAAGTAAATTGCTGAATAATTCTTCAATACCGGTTTTAATCCAATCTATTGGATCTTTGTTGTCTGGTACTGCATTTATTATAAACTCCAATTTTTTTCCAAAAATGTTGAATCGTTTTACATTCACTGATTTTATTGATTTTATTGTGAATTTTTCTGTATTCATTTTAATTTCTTTTTTTTAATTTCCGATTTTTATTTTATTAAGACAACCAATCGCGAACGTTTCTAATCCTAGAATTTTCACTCTATTAACAATTTTTTAACTTTTTACACAATTTATACATAATGTCTTGCTTGTTACTTTAAAAAAAGCAATTACTCGTAACTTATTTTGAATCGCTTTTATTCCTTTGTCTTTTTTTTCAACATTCTTACATAACAATAAAATCTTATACGGTGATACTAAGAATTTTTTTCTTTCATCTTCTTTAAATACTTCATAGAAAAAAGATAACAAGAAGAAATAAAAGCATCTCAAAATTGCATCAATTTTGTCAAGGTTGAATCTTTATGTAACATTTAAAAACCAGTTTGCACTTTTTCTTTTAATTTTTTTAAAATTAGTTTTAAAATTTTAAAGAAACGTAGTTACACATCTTTTTGTTCTGTTTTCATTTTTCTCTTTAAATTTTATAAAGTATTTTTTCTTATTCTTTTCATATATGCCTATTACTTAAGCTAAGTATACATCAACAAGAAGTATACCTGTACCACGTTAGATATTTTTGATTTCTTGTTGTTTTCTTTTTATTCATATTTTTTTCTTAAACACAGAATAAATCTGTTTTATTTTTATATTCTTGTTTTCAAAATAGGTGACAAATACAATTAACCTGACTTGATTTTTTTTCTTTTTTTATTTTTCACAGATTAGGCAACATACAATGCACTTAAGCAACATGTTAGTCGTTAAGTTCTTTTCATTCATATTTTTTTTTTTGAACATTCTTACAAACAAAAAATATCTTACATGACACACCGACAATAATCATTAGTTTTTTTCTTTTAACTTCTTTAAATAGTTAAAGTAGAAAAAAAAAAAAAAAAAAACAACACAAATAGTTAGGTACATCTAAAATCGCATAAATTTTTTTCAATGGTTTGATCATTATGTAGACAGAAAAACAGGTTTGCACTTTTTCTTTATGAATTTTAAAGATGGGTTGTACCTTTTAAAATTGTTTTATCTTGTACGTTTAAACTTTTTTTATTTTTTTCCTTTTACATTCATTAACCATTTTTTGTTTCTACTTTTCATATGCGCCTATTACTTAAGCCAAGTATACATCAATAAGAAGTAGACCTGTACCACGTTAGATATTTTTGATTTCTTGTTTTTTTTTCAACATTCTTACATAACAATTAATTAATGGTTTTTCTTTCCTCTTCTTTAAATACTTCATAAAAAAAAAACGAAAGAAAAAACAACAAACAACAACATCTTAAAATTTGCAAGCATAAAAATAATATTTTTCTTACTGTTTTTCCATGTTTACCTATTACTTAAAACAAGTATACAATCCTTATAAACAACAAGAGTTGTCTGACGGTCGCCGCCGCCTGTCTGACCTAATTTTACGTCGTTAACCTACTCCTGTCTGACCTAATTACAGTTTGACCTACTTCCGGATGGCCTTGACCTACTGACCTGTCTGGCCCAAGTGCCTACCTATCTACTATCTAATAGATTCCGTCTAAGCCATTGAATTTATTTTTGCGATTCGTGTTACGTATTACTCTTGCTGTACGAATATTATGGCTGTGTATTTCCATGTTGTGTATTAGCAAAGTGTTGGTATTTATTAATTTATTTTCCATATTAAATATTTGTATGGCTTGTGACATTTTTTTATGTAGTTCAATTATTATACCCGTATGAACTGTGTTCAAGAGTATAATAAATTTGCCATTACGTTTGTGACACCTTAAAGGAGTCGAGCTAGATATAGTGTCAAAGGTATGGATCGGCTCAGAATCGAATTCTGAGTCGATTAAGCCATGTACGTCTGTCCGTCCGCACGATAACTCAAAAAATGAAGAGGTTAGAAGGCTGAAATTTTTTTTACGTCACTTTTGAAAAATTGTTAGTTTTGTTATTTAAATCCAACATTTTCGGTCGGCGGGTTCGAGTAGCTGCCATACAACTTCCTTGTTTAAATAGAAATAACTCAGTATCTATTTACGCTAGACTTCTGAAATTGTGCAAATGATGATCAAGTTTTATGGCAACAACTTCTGTAAAATTTGGTTGTGGTAGTGCGGCGGGTTCGGGTAGCTACCATACAACTTCTCCGTTTAAATGAGAATAACTCAGTGTTTATTGAACCTAGGAATCTGAAATTTAGTATAGAGGTGTCGAGTTACATGCCAACAACTTTTGTAAAATTTGATTGGTCTAGAGCAGCCGGTTCAGGCTCTTGCACCTCTTGGAACTTAATGAAGCTAGGCGTCTGAAATCTTGCAAATGATGATCAAGTTTTATGGCAACAACTTTTGCAAAATTTGGTTGTGGTGGTGGGACGGGTTCGGGTAGCTGCCATACAACTTTTCCATTTAAATGAAAATAACTCAGTGTCTATTGAAGCTAGGAACCTGATATTTAGTAAAGAGGTGTCGAGTTACAGGCCAACAACTTTTGTGAAATTTGGTTGGTCTAGAGCAGCCGGTTCAGGCTTCTTGCACTTCTTGGAACTTAATGAAGCTAAGCGTCTGAAATCTTGCAAGTGATAATCAAGTTTTATGGCGACAACTTTTGCAAAATTTGGTTGTGCTGGTGCAACAGGTTCGAATAGCTGCCATACAACTTCTCTTTTTAAATGAAAATAACTCAGGGTCCGTCCGCACGATAACTCAAAAAATAAAGGAGCTAGGAGGCTGAAATTTTTTTACGTCACTTTTGCAAAATTGTTAGTTTTGCTATTTAACTACAGCATTTTCGGCCGCCGGGTTCGAATAGCTGTCATGCAACTTCTTTCTTTAAATGGAAATAACCCAATGTCTATTCAATCTAGATATCTGAAATTTTACGAATGATGTTCAAGTTTTATGGCAACTAATTCTGTAAAATTTGGTTGTGGTGGTGCGACGGGTTCGGGTAGCTGCCATACAACTTCTCTTTTTAAATGAAAATAACTCAGTGTCTATAGAAGCTAGCTATCTGAAATTTAGTGAAAAAGTGTCGAGTTGCATGCCAAAAACTTTTGTAAAATTTGATTGGTCTAAAGCAGCCGGTTCAGGCTTGTTGCATTTCTTGGAACTTAATGAAGCTAGGCGCAATAGATTTGGGTAGCTGTCATACAACTCCACAATTTACATAAATATATCTCTGTAGTTCGGTACTAAAACATCTGAATGTTTTTAAAAGATGATCAAGTTTTATAGAAACAGGATATATTACGTTCATACGGGTATCCCAGAGTTGACACAGTCTACTCTACTGCACTCTTCCTCGTTGGTCATATTTTTAATAATAGATGTATTTCAGCTGTTGACTTTCGTCTTTCTAATCCATAGAGGTTTTTGATGGTAATATTTTGAATACGTTGTATCATATTCAAATTTTTTCAGAATATATTTCCCCAAATTACGATTCCATAGGTGATAGTTGAATGAAAAGACAATACTATATCGATCTTTTAGTTCATAGAGGAACTCTATTCTGTATAAGTTTTGGCATACTAGCAATTCTTCTACCCTTCGTTGTTATCTCGTTTCATTGTTGATTCCATTTTAATTCAGAGTCAATGGTCATTCCAAGGTACTTATACACTTTGGTTTCTCTAATATTCGTATTTTTAAACATTATATTTTGCAAAGTTTGTTGCACAGTGAGTGTTTATATCAATTCTCTTTGTATTGTCGTTGATAATTTCTTGTCAGGTCCAACGATTGTTCGTTCGGTGAGTTTTTTTGTCCAATCTCTGTGTCAGCAAAGGCATCAGGATTGGCACCCAATTGGAAGTATAAACGTCAGTTACGTTTTTTATACATATATGTTCTTCATAACATAAATAAAACGCCTTTGTTTGTTTTAGTGTGATCTTAAGACACATTTTTTTATATATATTTTATTTAATTCCATAAAAATTTACAAATTACATTTATTGTCAACATAAGCACGTCTTAACATAAAAAAAGTAACATTACTTAATACGAATTTTCTAAATGCTTCTGAATTTGTTGTTACTAAAATTTTATTAATTAAAAGATAGTAAGGAAATTGCTAAATTGCATTTCCTGTTTTTAATTAATTTATTTACCAAAAGGTGAATAAGTTTTATATAATTTAAATTAATCAAGGTTAATTACTAATTTATATAATATAACTCGTCCACTTTGAATCGCTTTTGAACTTTGAATCGGCTTTTTTTTATGGCTATGCCTGATTCTTTGTTCATTGTTCCTTGATTTAAAAATGATTTTAGTTGAGCAGAAAAAAGAGTTCTTGTGTTTTTGAATCTTTTATCTAAAATATTCCAACCAGAATCATAATTTTCAGGTGTTAAATGTTTAATTAATTTTGCGGGTTCTCCAATGATGTCAGCCTTTAAATAATAGAATTTTTGAGCTTTTCCTATGCTTGCCCTGTTCAAAATACTCATGTTGAATAGACTTATCTTCAATGATATCGATATGGTTTTTCATGACTAATTGCTAATATTCTTCTAATGTTTACAAATTAACATTAATAAAGGCCAGATTCGGTTCTTTATGGTCCTGTTCCTTAACCTTCAAGTATATTCGCTCAATCGCCTTTATAAGTTCCAATTGCTTGTTTAATTCTTTTAGTAATTTCGATGGTATATTAACTACAGGGGAGTTTATTTCACCAGCTTCTAGAATCCCCTTTGGTTTATCTACCAAATTTATTTTATTGTAACAATTAGTTTTTACCGCGATAATAATTAAATTTATATGTCTGATCTGGTTTTATTTTCGTAATTATAATTTCATGATTTTTGCCTATTTTCAGGAGAATTTTAGTCTTTTTATTTCAAATTTTATTTTACATAGAAAAAAGATAATGAGAAAACTGATCATTTTTTCATTTCATACTAACTTTCGCATTTTTAAACCAAAATTTCATGACATTAAGATAGACATTTATTTTTTTTATTTCTTTTAAAAAGTTAACTTAATAAGCTTTTTTAAATTTTAAATTAAAACATAACTGATATACTAACCGCTAAGTTTCAAAACTTATTTAAAATGTAACTGATCACATCGTAAAAGTTTTCATTTTTTCAATAATAATTCGGTCAATTTTAAAGCCTTTTCATATCTTCACCCTAAATTATTAACTATAAAGCTTCTCAAAAACAATAAATTTCATTTTATTTCTAAGTCTGTTTGGCTTACCGGTGTCTTATATGCCTTAAATTCCTCTTGTTATAACCATGTGGGATCTTCCCACCAAAGTGTGTTCTTTTTTATTGGATAAATATCTCGTGAAGCTAAATCAGCTGGGTTACTTGGCGAACTGACGTCATACCAACTTTCCGGGCCAATGAGAGCCTGAATTTCAGCTACTCGATTCCTAACAAATGTTTTCCAACGGTTTGGGGTAGATTGTAGCCATGATAATACAATAGTTGAGTCTGTCCAAGCAAATTTTTCAATATTGTCCATGTCCAAAGCCCTTTGAACTTCCTTTTGTAATCTAGCTAATAATAATGCTCCATTTATTTCTAAACGTGGTAAACAAAGTTGAGATCTTAAAGGCGCCCCCTTTGTTTTGATGCTAGCTCGTCTCTAATTTTTTGCTTGATTAGTTTTACTATAATTTGATTTGATACTGGCTGATGCCAATCAGTCTCTTCCAACCATATTTGTTGAAATAATAATTTGATTTTTGTGGTAACTGGAGATAGCTATCCAATTGGATCAAAAATTCGAGCCTCGGATAAGATAGATGTGTTCTTATACACTTCCGAAATTGGTTGAATATTTATGTTGTATTTTGGTTTGTCGCTTTTTGGGACACAATAGGCTATAACGGCTTCTCCGTCATCAAATGTTATTATTTGCACAGTATCATGATTCAGGTGATATTTGTTTTAAGAAACGAGAATCGTTGGAATTCCATTTGCGTAAATTGAAGCCTCCTGTCTTTAACAAATTAATTAATTGAAAGCTTGCTTAAGCTCCTTCTTCGTAACTATGCGATCCTCAGACCACACCATTTATATAGGTATCGTTACAAATATCCCTTGCCGCTAAAGGATATAATTAAAGGATATAAAGGATATTATTAACCTAGTTGACGTAACGTTCTTTTAGCTAAGAAAGGTGATGGTCCAGTTCCGTAGATAACGGTTGTTAACTCGTATTCCTTTATTGGCTCGTTTTAAGATTTTCTCCAAAGGATTCTCTGAAATTCTTGATCCCGGTCTTCTAATCGAATTTGACGACACATATTTTCAATATCTGCTGTAAATACCACCTTATGCTTGTGCCATCGTATCAAAGTTTCGGTTATATTTTGGTGTAAATTTTCTCCAATCATCATTATATATGTTAAGACTTTTAGATGAATATCTTTTGGCCGAAGCATCAAAAACTACTTTTAATTTAGTTTTTGAACGGTTGTGCTTATATATTGCCTGATGAGGTAAGTAATATTTCCTTTCGGTATCTTCAGAAGCTGGAACCATATTATATAACTGAATATATTCTACTTTATATAAATTCTTTGTACATCATTTCCAGTATGTTGGTTGATTTAAATTTTCACTCCTAAAATTAGAATGTTGATGAAATGTTCAAATTGTAATATTGCAGTATATGTTTAATTTTTTTGGCGCAAACGTGTATATATGAAATCAACTTCGAACTCTATTTTTTCAGCTGTTGCAGCTCCCTATGGTGTAAGCTCTTCACTTTCCCAATATTTACATAGTTCAATTAAAATACTTAATGTAGGTCAGTATGAATTTATACAAAAAATATTTTTAAATATTCTACATTAAGTTCATATGAATCATATTACAAACAAATTTATATTAAAACAAGAATATATTAAAGTTATAAAGGAAAATTATAATTTAATTAACCCTAATGTTGTTACGTATATAAAATCTTACAATTTAAGTTAATGTTAAATAGTATATTTTATTATGTCGGTCTTAAATACTGCCTGAGCTAGTTATCTCCAGAAGCTGGAAGCATATGATCTAACTGAATATATTCTGCTATAAATTCTTTGTACATAATTTCGAATATATTAGTTGTTTTGAATTTCATCTCCTGTTCAAATAGTCTTGCAAGTGCTAATTCTCTAAATCCCTGTATTTCGTAAAAATTAGAATGTTGGCGAAATTGTAATAGTACAGCATATGTTCCATTTTTTTGGCTCAGACTTGTGCATTTGATAATTTGATGTGCATGCTCAGACTTGTGCATTTTGACCAATAAAACAGTTAATTGTATTTTCTGGAACTTCAGTTTTATTTCATCTGTTAAAATGTAGCCAAACTGGTTTTTTGTGCTATAGGAGTACCTGTATTTCTCCTTATAACCTTATTTTGAATTTTTTAACAGAAGACATCAGCTCCCAAAATTATATCTATTCTATTTGGTATATAGAAATTGGAATCTGCTAGTTCAAAAGTCACTAAAAGCTTCCTCTGAGTAGTGATGGACTCTAACCAACTAAAACCACCTTCTTTAAAACCAAACTTTAGGATGGGTTCTGTAATACATAATTATATAATGTACATCTTGGTTTTGAAGAAAAGGATGAGGGAAGCATTTTTTGGGAAATTATATTTAAGATAATTGGATTTATGGTGGATGAAGGGAAAAATTTGGATAGTTATTTTGAAGAAGGATGTTAATGTTCTTCTTCACAATTCGTTATATCGCACACAATTGAATTATTAACTTTTGGGAACACATACGCATAACAAACGAATTTTCGAATGCTGGGTTGCACCAATTTGACAGTTCGGCAGTCTATGAGCGGGCATCTGTTGCACTCCTCGTTTCATGTTCGAAAACTTTGAGTGGAGGCATCAATTATTTTATTTCTTTGGACCAGATGTTCACTTCTACAAGGAATCTATAAAACAGGGCCAATGACCCGAAAGTACGGCGATGGCAAAGTGGAGTGATCGTTGAGGTTGCTAATAAGGCGAGGTTGACACTAGTGAGGTTGACATTGGGGTTGCCAAGAAGGCGAACAGGTCTGTGTTGCACTTTGTAAAGATAACCCAAGGCTGTTTAGGGAGCTCCAGCCCAAATATGTGCGTTATACTCCATTTTCGGCCTAATATACATTTTAGATTTTATTTTAGATGTTGAGAAGGTCGGAACGAGAAAGATGTTGAGAAGGTCGGAGGGAGAAGTTTTACAGCGTTACAAGAAACCTAGACATTTAGCAGCATCTTTAGCTGCTTGTTATATTTTCTGATGGCAAATAGCGGCATAAAAATGACGTATTCGATCTCGATTTTAATGTAATTTCTTGGAAATTTTTGTATAAAAAGATATACCGGAAATTATACTATAGAAAAATATACCGGAAAAAAACTATACCCGATTTTTTATTTCCAATTCCCGATTCGATTGCATGTACCTTGTGCTTGGACAGTTGCAAACGTTGTACTGCATTTTCTGAAATCAAAGTGGCTTGAGAAACGTGATCAACAAGCTCTCAGAGTTCCGTATAGGATCCATCTAATCTTTGTATTTTTATAACCGCTGTGGGTACAATGACCTTTCGTTTTGCTAAGTGCACAGTGAGTATTTATGTTCAATTCTTTTTGTATTGTCGTTGATAATTTCTTGTCAGGTCCATTATAGTTGTTTTGATACGTTAGGTGCAACAAGGTATGATGCTTTTTGTTACACACCCTGCATTTTAACTATGTTATAAATAATGTTACAAATAAATAAAAACTTAAAATTTAAGTTAATGTTAAATAGTATATTTTATTATTTATAGGTTTAGATTTAATTTTTATGTTCTGCATCAAAACTATTGCTTGATCTAAATAATAAATATAAACATGTTATTCATTACCGAAATTTAAAAAGTGTCTTCGAAATGGTTTGCTACTTCAAAAAGTTTATAGAGCTCCAAAATTTCAACAATCAGACTGGCTGAAAAAATACATAGAATTAAATATTTATTTATTTATTCAATGCATTGAAACGATGGTCTCATACTATGCATATTTAGCGATTAGTACAGATTTGTAATTTAATTTTAAAATTTACAATAAACTTACATCTATTTAGCTTAATTTAATTCTCGGTGTTAAAACTGGCAATGCACTTAGCATACTAGCAAATGTAAAATGAAAATAAAATAATAATATTATGTTGATTAATTAAGTGCAATTCAAAATAAGGAAATATTATATATACTGAATTCGTAAGTGATTAAATAAGTAGAAAATTATCAAAATGAAAGATAATTGATAAACAAACACGTTCAATTTACCTATCTTTGACGTAATTGAATGATAGCTTATTAAAAGCTCTGTGAGTTCTAGCACGCTTGACATCAGTCGGAAGGGAGTTCCACAAGGTAGTAATTTTGACAAAATAAGATAAATGCCTTAAGCAACCTCTATGATAAGGAGTGGTAACATTCAAAGTTCTTGACGACCTGCCAAAACTTATTTTACTGTATAAGCAATTTGTACATCCAGTTCTGATAAGCCTGTTAAAAAACAGAGGTATTTATGATTCAACTAATTATTGAGGATACACCCTAATACACTTTTAGACGCATCAGATATCTTATCGAACCTACGGCGGTTTGCAACAAATCTTGTGCAAGCGTTAAATATTAAATTCAAACTGCCACTCTCACTAGCACTCATCAAAGAATAAACCACATTGCAATAAAGAATATGAGGTAGGACGAGAGCTTTAATTAGTCGACACTTACTATTGAATGAAACAATATGCATAGAACGAATGCATTAAATAATTTTGAGAGAGACTTTTTCAAATTAATGAATAATCAATATTCAACTAAATAAATTTAGAGTTCTTTATGATAAACCGATATATTTAGGGTTTATGATACTTGAACAATCTATAATTCTGAGATATGATTTTCATTATAGTTATATTAAACCTAAATATGATCATAGAATTTCTTTAATTTACACGGATACTGATAGTTTGATTTATGCAATAAAGAACAGATGATTTCTATACATTTTGACACTTCGAAATATGATCCTCAAAATTCATACGAATTCCCTTTAAACGAGAAAGAGTGCAGTAGAGTAGACTGTACCAACTCTGGGATACCCGTATGAACGTAATATATCCTGTTTCTATAAAATTTAATCATCTTTTAAAAACATTCAGATGTTTTAGTACCGAACTATAGAGATATATTTATGTAAATTGTGGAGTTGTATGACAGCTACCCAAATCTATTGCGCTTAGCTTCATTAAGTTCCAAGAAATGCAAGAAGCCTGAACCGGCTGCTTTAGACCAATCAAATTTTACAAAAGTTTTTGGCATGCAACTCGACACTTTTTCACTAAATTTCAGATAGCTAGCTTCAATAGACACTGAGTTATTTTCATTTAAAAAGAGAAGTTGTATGGCAGCTACCCGAACCCGTCGCACCACCACAACCAAATTTTACAGAATTTGTTGCGATAAAACTTGATTATCATTTGCAAAATTTCAGACGCTTATCTTCATTAAGTTCCAAGAAGTCCAAGAAGCCTGAACCGGCTGCTCTAGACCAACCAAATTTCACAAAAGTTGTTGGCATGTAACTCGACACCTCTTTACTAAATTTCAGATTCCTAGCTTCAATAAACACTGAGTTATTCTCATTTAAACGGGAGAAGTTATATGGTAGCTATCCGAATCCGCCGCGTTACCATAACCAAATTTTGCAGAAGTTGTTGCCATAAAACTTGATCATTATTTGCACAATTTCAGAAGCCTAGCTTAAATAGACACTGGGTTATTTCCATTTAAAGAAAGAAGTTGTATGTCAGCTATTCGAACCCGGCGGCCGAAAATGTTGGATTTAAATAACAAAACTAACAATTTTGAAAAAGTGACGTAAAAAAATTTCAACCTCCTAGCTCCTTTATTTTTTGAGTTATGGTGCGGACGGAGACTGAGTTATTTTCATTTAAAAAGAGAAGTTGTATGGCAGCTACCCGAACCTGTTGCACCAGCACAACCAAATTTTGCAAAAGTTGTTGCGATAAAACTTGATTATCATTTGCAAGATTTCAGACGCTTATTTTCATTAAGTTCCAAGAAGTCCAAGAAGCCTGAACCGGCTGCTCTAGACCAACCAAATTTCACAAAAGTTGTTGGCCTGTAACTCGACACTTCTTTACTAAATTTCAGGTTCCTAGCTTCAATAGACACTGAGTTATTCTCATTTAAATGGATAAGTTGTATGGTAGCTACCTGAACCCGTCCCACCACCACAACCAAATTTTGCAAAAGTTGTTGCCAAAACTTGATCATCATTTGCAAGATTTCAGATGCCTAGCTTCATTAAGTTCCAAGAGGTGCAAGAAGCCTGAAGCGGCTGCTCTAGACCAACCAAATTTTACAAAAGTTGTTGGCATGTAACTCGACACCTCTTTACTAAATTTCAGATTCCTAGCTTCAATAAACACTGAGTTATTCTCATTTAAACGGAGAAGTTGTATGGTAGCTACCCGAATCCGCCGCGCCACCACAACCAAATTTTACAGAAGTTGTTGCCATAAAACTTGATCATTATTTGCACAATTTCAGAAGCCTAGCTTAAATAGATACTGAGTTATTTCTATTTAAAGAAAGAAGTTGTTTGGCAGCTACTCGAACCCGCCGACCGAAAATGTTGGATTTAAATAACAAAACTAACAATTTTTCAAAAGTGACGTAAAAAAAATTTCAGCCTTCTAGCTCCTTTATTTTTTGAGTTATCGTGCGGGCGGACGGACGTACATGGCTTAATCGACTCAGAATTTGATTCTGAGCCGATCCATACCTTTGACACTATATCTAGCTCGACTCCTTTAAAGTGTCACAAACGCAATGGCAAATTTATTATACTCTTGAACATAGTTCATACGGGTATAAAAATTAGAAAAAACTTAGCTTATTTAAAAGTGAAGTCAATGGCGGAATTTGTTCTGAATTTATCCGTTTAAAATCAAAAATGTATTACCTTGAGTCGGGTCAGGGTGATTAAGTAGAAAAGGAAAAAGGGGTAAAAAAATATGTTGTAACAGACTTGAACTTGAATCATTTTAAAGACTACATATTAAATAATAAATTTCTCTTTAGGCATATGAACAATTTTAGATTGATGTAATTTATACACCAAATTTGAATAAAATAGGTTTGAGTTCGTTAGATAATAAGAGATTCATACACTTGCATTGGGTCATAATAAATTAAATTAATGTGTATGAACTTAATAGTAATTAGTTGTATAAGTATTTAAAAAACAAGTAAATGTAACAGTAAGTCGATGCAACCGACTTATTAATACCCTACACCTGAATAATTCGAATTAAATTAAAAATCCATAAGTTTTATTGGCAGCTGCTTGAACTTCTTCCCTTTTCTGTCTTATTCAACTCGAATTTCAGGAACGTAAAAGAGGCATCTTCTTGGAATATGCTTGACACCCTTGTAAAAAATTTTAAGTTTCAATCTTTATTAATTTCGAAGAATGTTAGTCCTTGGGAGGTATGTGTCAGGTACCCGAATTGCCACTCTAATTCATCGAATCCATCTCAGGAACATAAAGAAAACATGCCAGAACACCATTGTACTAAATTTAAAGGTTCTACTTTTGTTGGTTTTGGAGATACGCTCGTTGCTCTTGTGCTCGTCCGGAAGTTTCCAAAATACGAACCCATGGTTTAAATTCTTTCAAATGTCAGTTTCCAATTTTACAGAAGAGAAAACATAACTGGACACCTTTGTACTAAAAATAAAAGTTCTATC
>OX352772.1:228658550-228661050 GCA_947095535.1 Poecilobothrus nobilitatus
TCATAGTCTGATATTGTAAGTGTTAAGACGCAAAGTTTGAACTTCGTCCAAGTATTTTTAATAATTTAATTTTTTATATTAAAAAAAAAAACAACAATTCATTAGCTAGAAGTAAGGTATTTTTTTCTCTACCCTTTCCTATTTTTTAAGCAAACCACAACAAACTCAAACAATACTACCTCTATAAATAAGACACAAATCATCAAAAACGCAACTTCACAAAATACTAAATCTAGTAATAATATTACTCCAGTAAACAGTAACACTCAAAATACCAAGAACATAACAAATAACAATGTAAAAAAGAGAAAACAACCCTAAATTCGACTGCAGCAAATCAGTCAATATCTTAAATAATAGATTGCCCATCACATCAAACTTCACACAATAACTAAAATTTAAATTCTACTCTCGATTTGCTTTCAACACAATCTTCGAATGACTTAACGTCTACACAAGATACTAATAAGATCATGCTTACACAAGACCAAAATATTTCAGATAGTGATTTCTCAATGGATACATAAAACGTAATAATGACCTTGCATTTGTATATACTTTATACTAATGTTAAGAAAAACAGAACTATTTAATAATATAAATTTACAGGTACGTGATTATAATTTCTAATCTTAAAATTTTAATAAATATAACTTATCTATGATCCTTAACATTGTGCAATGGAATATCAAGGGTTATCATAACAACTATGAAGAATTAGAATTGCTGATTAAATCACAACACCTTCAATTTATTTGTCTACAGGAAACTCATCTAAAATATAATAATTATATATCATAACTAAACAATATTCTGGTTACTTTCATAATTTCCAAAACAATATAGTTGCAAAACAAGGAACAGGCATTTTAATACACAAAAGTTTCCCTCATAAAAATATTCAACTAATCTCTAACTTATCAATAGTAGCAATAGAAATCGACCTTAAAGTTCCAATCATAATCATTTCAACTTACATCCCACCAGAACAAATAATTACTTGTTAAGATCTCTGCTCTATCATATAGAACATCAAAACTCTAATTATTCTGGCAGGAGATTTTAATGGGTGGAGTTCACTTTGGGGCTCTTGCAATTCAAATTCCAGAGGCAAAATTATAGAAGATTTTTTTTCCAACTCCGATATAACAATTCTAAATAATAGTTCTGCGACACATTTCTCCACACATGGTACTTTCACCAAAATCGATTTAACTTTTCATGGTATATTTCTGAAGACTTACATAATAGTGACCACTATCCAATAACAATATCTGTCAAAATTTCAGAACCATCCAATGTTAAGCTTTCCAAAATCGCCAAATTCAACTGCAATCGAGCCAATTGGGTAAAGTACCAAAATAAAATTGTAGAATTAAATGCAAAACTTCCTCCTTCCGACAATGTTAATAAAGAAGCAGCCATTATCCAGAAAATTATTCGTAGCTCAGCTAATATTTCTATACCAGTTTCCACTCCCAAATTTTCTTTGCGCAACATTCCTTGGTGGACAAATCAATTAAAATCTTTGAGAGAACAAAAACAAATAGCTTGGAGACATTACCGCAAGAATAACACAATAGAAAACTTAATAACATATCGGAAAAAAAATTCAATATTCAACAAGGAGAAAAAAAATGCAAAAAAACAAAAATTTCAGGAATTTACGAAAACTTTAAACCCCAATATACCAGTAAATACTTTATGGAAAAATTTACACTTCTAACATGTCCATATAACTCCTTTCAGATAAAATCATTAAATATAGGTTCAAACATAATAGAAGATCCAGTAGTATATCTACAAGTTTTGCTGAATACTATTCAGAATGTTCCAAAATCAATTCCATATCCGCTTCAACAACCGACCCTAACTACCGTAATGAACTCTCGTACAACAAAAACAATTACTTAGATCTTAACATAAATTTGAACGAAATTGAAAGCAGTTTAAAATCTGCAAAAGGTATTACGCCAGCACAAGACAAAATAACATGTGAAATGTTGAGAAAATGTCCTCAAAAGTTTAAATTTAGAATTCTTGATCTATATAATAATATTTACAATACCGGTATAATCCCCCAAATGTACAAAATAGCTATAGTCATACCTATAAAAAAACCAAACAAAGACATTAACAATATTTCAAGCTCTCTCTACTACCATGTATAGGCAAAATCTTAGAAAAAATTATTTCCAAGCGTTTAATATGGCATCTTTCATATAATGATTTGCTCCCCCCAAATTAAATTGGCTTTAAAACAAATTCCAGCACAACAGACGCACTACTATATATAGATCACATAATTTCTAAAAACTTATCGACAAAAAACCATACTTCAATATTGTCTGTAGACTTTGTAAAAGCTTTCGAAAAGATAAACCCAAATATTATTTTAAATAAATTACAAGAATGGAAAGTGGGTCCAAAAATGTTTAATTTCGTAAAGGCCCTTAAACAACAAGAAAATACGTTGCAGGGTGAACAACATTGTATCACC